>VMDO01032038.1:0-19436 GCA_007922755.1 Pedetes capensis
ATCTCCATGTTCAATGCAGCGCTTTTCACAATAGCAAAGATATGGAATCAACCAAAGTGCCCTTCAACAGAAGAATGGATAAAAAAACTATGGTATATATACACAATGGAATACTACTCAGCAATCAAGAAAAATGAAATAAGGTCATTCGCAGCAAAATGGATGGAATTAGAGAAAATTATTTTGAGTGAACGAACACAAACTCGGAAAGAGAAACACCACATGTTTTCACTCATATGTGGGAGCTGATTCAATATTATAAGAAGGAAAAATCCTATTCAAAGGCCAGATCAAAATAAAAGGGGGGGGGAGAGATAAGAATGGTATCAATTTAAATGGTCTAGAAAATGCATGTAATTGTTCTAACAAGATAAAAACAAAGACCACTACAGGAAAAGTTTCTATCTTAAACAGAACTGGAACCCAAGGTCATATAAAAAAATATTACCAAGTAAAAGTTAGAGAAGATTTAGAGGGGGAGGTTGGGAGGGGTGAAGCATATGGGAGGGTAAGGGGTAACCTGTATGAATAATGTTCATCAAAATGCATATATGGAAATGTCACAATGAAAAGCATGTCAGAATGAATCACATTAAAGTGTACATTAAAAATATTTTTAAAAAAGGGACTAGCTGGACTATAATCCTAGTAATGCAAACGGAGAAAAAAGGAATAAATTTCAGGGATAGTAGGAAGTGGAATCCATAAAATTTGATGGCTGATTACTTGTGGGAACTTGACGGAAAGGAGCAGTTAACCAATGGCTGTCTGAATTGGGCAAGTGAACGGATGGTGGGTATTAAATGAGAGAGAGATAAAAGAGGAGGAGCAGTAAAGTTTATTTGGGGCAGTTGGGAAGATAATGAGTCCAATTTCAACCATGTTGAGAGTAAATGTCAGTAAAGACATGTTTAGGAAGAAGTGGAATAATATCCCAGGTAAATTCTAAGGATTCACTGGGTAAAAAGTACTTGGAGGGTGAAGCATTTACAGCAAAAGTGGGATTGGAGGGCACTAAGATCAGATTAGTCATTTTACATTTATTTTCTCAAATGCCTGATCCAGAATGAGATATCACATTTAAGTCAAGTTATTGGAGGACACAGAATTGGGAGTGTTCTGCTCTGTTGGACATAGGGTTGCTGTGACTCAGATCCAACCAGACAGCACCTAACAACAACATTGGAGGAATACAGGAGTTGTGCTAATGGGTCCTAAAGAAGTTATTTAACATTTGTTGTTGTTAGGTGCTGACATCTTTTATTTTTTGACAAACAAAACAAATCATGTCCAAGGGGAAGTGAAGACCCTAAGTATGATTAGAAATGTTGTTGCTATATGCCATCCAGTCAGGTCCTACTCATAGTGACCCTCATAGGGTTTTCAATGGCTGATTGTTCCTGGATTGTTTTGGGAATGGATTTACATGTTCTTCTCCTGTTTTTGCAGTGCTAGGGATTGAACCTGGGTCCACAGAAAGTGCGTAGCAGCACTCTACCAACTGAGGTTAACCCCAGTCCATTTAACATTTGGATAGGAAATAATTTCAACATAAGCAGCTTTCAGTACTCCCTTTACAATCAAGAGAAAAAGCTTTTTTCCTTTTTTTAGTGAAATCAGACATATTATGCTCCAAAATCCAGTACTGACACTTGATCTTTTTCCTATGACAGGTCCCTTAACTTTTTCAGTGTCACAACAATAACAGATGGTGGAAATGCAGCCTATCTTGGTGGGTTCTTAAAAAGCTTCAATAAATAAACTGTTGTGTGTAAATTCCCAGTATGTTGCAGAATTGGTGCCTGTTACTACTTGAAACTAAAAACTGTCCATTACATAGCACAACTAAAAAATAAATAAAATTTGAGAGGTTGGTTTTCTTTCTCTACAAAATATATCTTGTGTTTTAAGTACTAAATGGAAAAGTCTGCATTTAAAAAATGTTTGCCCCATTCATTTAACATCTACTTTCTTATCACCTATTCCATGTATGGAGTGATGCTGGATGTCATCAAGGGACATCAAACAATGTAAAATATATTCCTTGATTTGGAAAATCTTACTATGTAGTTAGTAATATAAGTCCTGAAAAGATGAAATAGCATAATAGCAATAAAAGACCATTTTTGAAAGTACAAAACCTTTTCAAAGGATGGTAAAAGAAACACTGGACTAACTCTACAAGAAGAATACTTCAGTGTAGACTGATAACCTCTTTCTTGGTTAGCTAGAGTATTTAGGGTATAAGTTTCCTTTCTTATTAAGCTATTGCTTATATAGAAAAGATATTAAAAGATTTGGCCTTGTAAATGTACAGATCTTTCTTTGTGTGTGTGTGTGTGGTATTTAGGGGTTGAACCTAAAGCCTCACACATGCTTTGCAAGCACTTTACCACTGGGATGCACCTCCATCCCATTTTTTATTTTGTATTTTTGAGACAGGATTTTGTGAGGTTATACAGCCTGCCTCTAGCCTCTAACTTGTGATCTTACTGCCTCAGCCTCCCTCGTCAATGGGATTATAAGCATGCATTACCATGTCCAGGCCAGATTTTTCTTAAAATTCTGGTTCCACCAGTATCAGCAATACAACTGGGGACATATTACTTAGGCTATAAAGCATTGGTTCTGAAGTAGAGATTTCTATTATCTGTTACATGGCATCATTTCATGGCTTAAATGGGTGATATAAAACCCCTATTGTAATTTCTGACCTATCATGAAAATTCAGTAAAGAATTGTTGTTGTTGTTGTTAGGTGCTGTCCAGTTGGGTCTGAATTATAGCAACCCTATGCACAATAGAAAGGAACAATACCCAATACTGTGTTATATACATGCTTGAGCCCACTGTTGCAGTCACTGTATTTCTTCTCATTTTGAGTCATGCCATATCAGCAAATGAAGGTCCCAGGGGCTTTAGTCCATTCTCACCATTAAGGTTGACTCTACTTTGAAGAGGCAACTCTTCCCCAATCATCTTTTAAATGCTTTCCAGCCTGGGGCATTCATTCTCTGGCACTATATTTGACTGTTTCTCTGCTACCCATAGGGTTTTCAATGGCTAATTATTTTGGGAGTGGGCTGCCAGGTCCTTCTCCCTAGTCTGTCTTAGTCTAGAAACTCAGATGAAACCTGACCACCATGGGTAGTCCTGCTGGTATCTAAAATACCAACGGCATAGCTTTCAGTGTCATAGCAACACCCAAACCCCCACAGCATGACAAGCTGGCAGACACGTGGGAGCAGCAGAGAGTAATGTGGTAAAAAATAAAATAACCATCTAGCAACATTACTTCTATTATAAATATTTTTTTGTGTGTGTGTGGTATGGTGGGTTGAACTCAGGGCCTTGCACTTGCATGCTTTGCAAATGCTGGACAACTGAGCTGCACCCCAGCCCAGTTTTTTTTTTTTTTTTTTTTGAGACAGGTTCTTGCTAAATTACACAGATAGCCTCTGGTCTTGAACTTGTGATCTTCCCGTCTCTGCCTCCCAACTTGCTGGGATAATAGGCATGAGCCTCTGTGCCCAGCTATTATAAATAAATTTTACAAATATTGTCAAATTAAGTATTCACAACATAGCTATGAGTTAGATAGTATTCTTCTTTTGTGGTCAGAAAACTAAGGCTTGATGACATTACTTTTAGGCAAGGGAAACAATAAGATCAAGGTTTTAGAACAAGAACAATGTCTACAGAATAACTTTGAAAACCATGGCTTAATAATCATACAGATCCAGAAAATGTGAATGGAACCAATTTGATATTGTTTTCGTATCTGCTAAAGTTTCCTGATACTGAGATAATGTGAAACTCCTTGAAGACCCTGGGTCTTTTGACTTAGTATGAAGAGATGCTTCCATAGAAATAACACAAAATCCAATCAAATGTAATGGCTTGGTGGGTTTACAGATTCTTGTTGCACTATGGTAATGGCATGACTCTAGCCAAAGGCATGGTACAAATACTTGTATCTTTTAAGCTCTTTTGGATCCTGTTTATAGACATGGGAAGGTCCATCAGAATCACAAATAAGGAGTCATTACTTCTTCGCCAACATATTCCAGTAAGAACCAGAAAACTGGATGATAAGTCCAAAAATTTCTTGGGAAGGTCACCTCCAAAATAGTGTTAGGGGTCATAAGTGTTTCCTTATGTATAGCATTCTTTAAGCCTTTAGACATTTAGAATGTATTATCAAAATGTTTAAGAGAAGCTAGGTGCTGTAGTGCATACCTGTAATCCTAGCAGTGAGGAGCTGAGGCAGGAAGATCACAAGTTCAAGGCCAGCCTAAGGTACATAGTGAGACCATGTCCTGAAAAAAGTTTTTAAGAGAATTAAATCCATGATATTATTGTTTTGTTGCTATTATTCTTTCATAAACTTTGTAAAATTATTATTTTTATATATTGGAAAAATTTTCCTTATAATTCTACTTCAATACTTACATTTGTGTAAGTGACTTAAACCTGAGATCATAACTTAAAATATCTGTTTACATACAGCAGAATATTCATTGATATTGTTTTATACCATTTAAAAATTAATTTAGTAAATTTTATAGCAATTATTATAAGTACTCAAAATCGTTCAGACAAGGTAAATATTTAATACATTAAATCAAGCATTTAAAACTCATACCTATCATTTAAAATGTTTAAAAGAAGTATCTAAATATTACCAAATATTCATGAAATTTTCCTACTTGAAAGGATCTTTTTTGGGAAATCCTAATTAGGTGCACTAATCAAATTTCATTATCAAATTGTTGGAAGAGAAGAGATTCCAAATTAGACAATTTCAAGCTCTCTCTCTCTCTCTTTATGTGTGTGTGTGTGTGTGTGTGCGTGCGTGCGTGAGAGAGAGAGAGAGAGAGAGAGAGAGAGAGAGAGATATTAAATATCTTTCTTAGACTGTAAACAAAAATGAAAAAAAATGTCTGGCCAAAGATCACTGAAACTTTGACTATCATTCAGTTTAGTAGGATGGCACTGGTTTCCAAGAAAAGGTCTTTAGCACCATTAAAAGTTTATCTGAAAAGTGCTGAGGCAGTTTATTAGGAATGCTTATTTCTTCCCAGAAGGAAGAGATGATTTAAGAGGTCTGTCCCAGGCCAGAGTAGAGACAATTTTCCCTTTACCCATCTTTTTAAATTATTAACTTTTTAAAAAATTTTCTACATTGAGGCATTAATAAAAAACTATGAACTGATTCTAATTCTAATGATTACTAAAGAAGTAGTTTTTCTCATTTTCCACATTTTTTCAAGGAAAGGTAATTTCATATTAGACTTCCAAAACCACCTACAAGAATACACTCTGCCTAAAAAGACCACAAAGTTTATCAAGCCGGATTGGGTCTTTACACAGCTTTCCACATATGTGTATATGTTTATAAATGTACATGATCATATGTGTTTTTATATGATGGTTCTATTATATCTTATAATATTTCTATTTGAAGTGTGAGTGTAATAGCTTGACATTAAATACATATACATGTATACTTTGGCTCATTAGACTGAAGATAAATGATCAGAAGCCATAGAGGGAAGGAGAATGTATCATGACTGAGGTTATCACCTCTTTTCCTTTCCTGACAGTTCAGCCTAATATCCTGCAAATCAATGGTTAGATCCTGCTCTCAACGCTAAATCTCCTGTATTTAACATTAGTGTATAATGATCCCTGGCAGGCTATCCTTTTTTCTGTCAAGAGAGAAGCAAGTTTATGAAGATGCTTATACTGCTAAGCAGAGTAATGAATAGAGGAATTACTTAACAACATTTTCATCCTGAGAGGGATTGTGGAGCAACTCAAAATTGCAGAATCCTCAAAGAAACAGTGTAGAGTGGGAACGAAAATAACAGAGGGATAGAACATAAGGAGGCCAGTGCTCAGTTATTTAGCTCCTCACTTTCTACATCTGAAAGATGTGGAGATACAGGATTTCTGGGTCCTATTGAACCCCAAGCAAACTGCCTGTCTTCAGTGGTGAAAACAGACTGAAAGCCTATATTCTTTAAAAAGTCCAGTATGGGTGTTTTTTCCTCCATTGTTGGAAATCAGAATATTTTGACTGATTTCCAAATAGAGTATCTAAAGTATGTGTTTGTGGTGGAGGTAGCCTTTGGGAAATAAGCCTCATCTTTAAACACTGAAAACCCATTCAGTGGGGACATGTTTATCCCTGAGAGGCATTTGGGAAGTTAGTAGGAATTTGTGTCACCTTTGTCACATTCAACCTTAGTCCCCAGCTCACTGAGCAGAAGGGAGGGCTGTGTTGCTCACCCACAGAATTTTTGTTTTTCACTTTTGAACTCTTTTGACTGAGCATATTTAGTTTGAATGTTCTGCATGTGGCAATACCACTAAACTTGGATGGCACCGTTTCTTCTCTGACTCACTTGTTCCTTCCCTGAAAGAAATCTGTGAAGCTGAGTCATCTGAGGATTTCTAGAAACTAAATAGGAGTGGAAATCTTCACTTGCCCCACCCCCAACTAGGATGAAAACGCGCATCATCACTTACATAAAACTTGGTAAATGCAATTTTATTTAACTTGTTCTGATTTAGATTTAATGATACTGACGTATTGTCCCAGTTATTCCTCTGTTAGATAAGAATCACTTTTTCTCTATTGTTATATGTATCCACAGTGTTAAATACAGGGCATTATAAAATGTTAAATTATAAAATAGGATTTTTAAATGATAAAATAATTAAACCACTCTTTTACAGTTGTGAATTGAATTTGTTTCCACTCTCTATTTTATAAAAAAAAATTTGAGAAAAACTTACCTGAATATGATTTCTTACCATTATATCTACATTTTTAATATTTCTGAAAATAGTCACAACCGTGTATCATATCCCTTATCTGTTTCCAAAGTATGATTATTATGCTTCAACATCAAGAATGGAAGTCCAGCCAGGTGCCATAGCTCGCAGCTATGAATCCTTTGACTCAGGAGTTCCAGGCCAGAGGCAGCCTGTACAACTTAGACCTTGTCTCAAAAACAAGCAACTAAATAAATAAGGGACTGAGGGTGCTGATTGTAGAGCACTTTCCTGGCACGCACAAGGCCTTGGATTCAACCCTCAGTAATGGGGGAAAAACAACAGAACTGAAGCCCATTTCCCTTTCCTCTACTTTCGGGCTTACCTCTATGACTTGTTCTTGCTGAAATGCCGTTATGTAAGTAAAGCTATTTTGAATATTTTGGCCCTACCTGCCATCTGAGTGAAATGCAAGTCTGTAAGGCATCTGACTATAAGACATAATGAGAACTAAAAAGCTGATAATCATTCAATTATAGACCTGCAGAATCGTGGGCAAATTAAAGCATTTTCTATCCCAAGCCACTAAATTTTAGGGTGGTCTGTTGTGCAAAAATAATTGAAATATCTAATTACTTAGGAAAAATGCCCAGAAGTACAATTTTAGTACTAGTTTTAAGGAGGATAATGTATCTGGGGGGCTGGCATTTAGCTCAGTTGGTAGAGTGCTGCTCTGCACTCTCTGAGGACCCAGGTTTGATCCCCAACACTGTAAAAATGGGAGAAGGATGTGGCAATCCACTCTCGAAGGAATCCTGAAACACTCAGCCAGTGAAAGCCCTGTGAGGGTCACTATGAGTCAGACCCAGCTCAATGGCACCAAACAACAACAGGATATCTGGAGAATATTAAACAATTATGCTTAGTTTCTTTAAATTATGATTCCTATGGGTCCTCATAGTGGATTTTGGTGGTTTAGGGAGAGGCAGACAAAGTATAATAAAATTCATTGTTAAGAACTATGAAATTAGACTTTCTTTGAGTCTTCACTGAAGGTATGGCCTATAAACTCAGGGACTTTTTGAAAGGAGAAAATGGTTTTTATATCCACCAAAACTTATCCAAAGTTATAAACAAATGAAGCAATTCTGATGGTGCATAGAGTTATTCCCTAAATTAATAGTTTGTAAAGTTTAACATGCATCATAATAACTTGGATGATTTATTAAAACAGTTTTCTGGGTCACAACCTCATAGTTTCTCAATCAGTAGGTCTGCAGTAGGGCTCTCGAATTAATATTTCAATGAGTACCAGGATACTGATATTGCTATAAGCCTGGGGACTACACTTTGAGAACCACTGATTTAACTTCTCACAGAGAGAGAATGAGAATTTAAGAGAATATGTAGAGTATCTCCTTGAAGATATTCTAAAGATTTTTTTTATAATACATAGTGGGAGTTCAAGAAAAGATTGTGCTAAATAAAGGGAAAGGAGGACAAAATACCTAGATAGCAGGATTGCTGAGTAAAAGGAAGGGAGGGTTTTTGCCTTGATTCTTTTTCTGAACTCTAAGTGGAAACCTGCCTAGCAAAGGGACCCAACCCACTTCAGGGTAGCTACAGAAGAGCAGAAATGGTGGTATAACATGTAACAGGGAGAAAGAGAAGTTGAGATAACTGTTGATTCCCACTTCTAACCTAGTCCTCATAGATATTTTTTTGCATACACAGACACAGATATTAACACCTATCTTCAGGTGGAAAGTAGAAGCTAGGTAAAGGTAAGTGAGAATTAAAATGTGCAATAAATTTCCCCAAATGGACTTCAGAAGTAGTATTCAGCAAGAAAGTTGCACAGGTGTGAAAGAAAGTATCTTTACAAAGCCCATCAAGGACAAATGTATGGCTAAAATATTCTTCCTCAGGTCCCATTAGGACACTTAAGTTTCCGCTCCTTCACAATCCTTATATATAGTTATGTTTGAGGAAAAACGATGATGATGATGATTATTATAAATAATTTAGTAAGCATTTGACCTGTGGTGGGTGTTTTTCAATTGATTTACATATATATACTTATTCAATCTTTGCTATAATCCTGTAAGATAACTACCATTGTTATCCCCATTTTACAGATGGAGAAATGAAGGTAGAGAGAAGTAACTTTTTCACAGCCATACATTAGTAAGTAGAAGAGCTGACAATGAAACCCAGAAGTATGGCTCCTAAAAAGATATGCTTAACTAATACTTAATCTAGATGCTCAACCCTTTATTTGAAGATTTTGGGGCGATTTGTGATTAAGAATGTAAAATTTTTCTGAGCTTACATATATAATATGTATGTATACATGTGTGTATATATATGTATATATACACATTTATACACACATATATATACACATATAGGTACATATATGTGTATATATGTGTGTAAATGTGTATATATACATATGTATACATATATATACATGTATGTATATATATGAGTGTGTCATACTACATCTGCAGCCATAGCACCTGCAGCTGTAGCCCTGTGGCATCCGATCCCTTCAGATCTCAGAAGCTAAGCAGGGTCGGGCCTGGTTAGTAAGTACTTGGATGGGAGACTGCCTGGGAACACCAGAAGCTGTAGGCTTGGGAGAAGGACCTGGCGACCCCCTCCCAAAAATCTATCTGCCATTGAAAACCCTATGAACAGCAAAGAAGCACTGACAATAGTGTTTCCCCTGTTGTACAGAGGGTCGCTATGAGTCAGATACCGACTGGATGGCACCTAACAACAACAACAACAGCAGTAGCCATAGCACTCTGGCATCTAATCATGGAAGCTAAGTTGGGTCAGCCTGGTTAGTCCTTCGATAGGAGAACCCCTGGGAACACCAGGTGCTGTAGGCTTGGGAGAAGGACCCAGCAACCCACTCATAAAAAGGAATCAGCCATTGAAAACCCTATGAGCAGCAGAGAAGCAGTGACAGTGCTGGGCATAGCACAGTTTCAGAAAGTGTTTCATTCTGTTGTACATAGGGTCACTATAAGTCACACTA
Organism: Pedetes capensis; assembly: GCA_007922755.1. Lineage (NCBI taxonomy): Eukaryota > Metazoa > Chordata > Mammalia > Rodentia > Pedetidae > Pedetes > Pedetes capensis. The sequence goes on from VMDO01032038.1 coordinate 9,832, forward strand.
ACTCAACAGCACCAAACAACAATTGTATAATAAATAACACTCCCAATGAGGCTAGGGAAGCATCACTTAAGGGCATTAGTGTACTTGCCCTAAAGTATATAAATACAATGTTTGCAATAAGTATAATAGATAAAAACAATAAATAGCCTCATGTAAATGCACATCAAATGAATTTGGACCAGATCAGATTTTGTTGGCAAATGAGTTAAGAAAACATTTAATTAACAAGTTTTAATCTCTTTCCAACCTATCTCCAGTTGCTTCATAGGGCTTCGGAAAAACAAAGATTTATTGGGAGTGGGACATTATTTTTTGCATAATCAAATTGTAATGTTTAAATTCTTACTTTTTTACTTTACCACCAACTCATATGTTAAATGGCATCTTTAGGCATTTTCCCCCCCTCCATGCAATACACTAAAATTAGGAATTGCCATTATTCTCATTATCTCTTACTATTTAACAAATTATCCCAACATTTAGAGGGTTAAATGCATACACCTCATAAATTTTTGGAGAATTGGAGTAGGGCTGTTCTATGTGACATTGGCTAAGATTACTCCATTATGTTCAGCTGGCAAATGGACTGGTCACATTCCTAATACCTTCATGGAGATAGTTAGATGGCTGAATTCAACTGTGTGTGCAAATGGGAATGCCTCCATGTACCTTCTCCAGCATGAGAATCTTAGGATGGTGGGGCATTCTGACTGGTAGCCAGCTTTCCCTTGAGAGAGCATTTGCAAAAACTAGAGTATAAATTGCAAAGCTTCTATGAACACAATTGCCTCAAAAGGCTCACATTCTATTGCTAAAGAACTTATTGCAGTCAGCTCAGATTCAAGAGGAAGAGGGGTAGATTCCACTGCTTAGTAGAAAGAGCAACCAAGAAATTTGGCCACTTTTAATGCAATACATTCATTCAGAAACAGAAAAAAAAAAAACCTGGTGACCATTTTTTTCACAAATACCTTTCTAACCTCACTATTTTCACCTTTTTCTGTATCCTTTATTAATGAGATTAAATATATATTTATTGTTCATGTGCAATGCTTATGTGTGCATGTGTGTATTGCCCGTTTGTGTTCTTTGACCTTTATTGGGTCCTTATTTTTACCTTACTGATTTATTAGGGCTTCAAACACTTTTTAAATGTCTTTAGGAATCCCTTTTTTATATGTTGTGCATGGATATGTACTAAAAGCATAAATTAGAAAGGAACTACAATAACCTAGACTCAATTATTTTCAGAGAGATACAGAAATATAGAATAATCTTATTTAATCTCTGATTCTTTGGGAAATTATTCTATGTTTGGAAGTATGAACACAAATAAAAAGTTTTGAGACATCCTCAACCACACACACATGGAATTATATGCTTTTGCCTGACTAAATGATGATATTACCTAGTTTTTCATAACTGTGAACAAAATACCCAACATAAGGAAGGAAATCTTTATTTTGGCTCATGGTTTCAGAGAACTCAGCACATGGTTGTTTGGCAGCATGTATTTGAGGAGAACATCATGGCAGCAGTAGTGTGTGGTGAAGTGGCTTCTTCATTTCATGATAGTTAGGAAGCAGAGAGCATTGCAGGAAGAGGGTAGGGATAAAATACCCTCAAGGACTTGCCTCCGGTGACCTACCTCCTCCAGCTTGGTCCCACCTCTCAAAGTTTCCACAATCTCCCAAAGTAGCATGACTGGTTGTTGACCAAGCATTTAAAACATGAGCCTGTAGGGGACATTTCACATTCAAACCACAACAATGGTTATTGATAAGAAAGCTTCTACTTATTTTTAAAACATAATTCCCATTTTATTATTTTTTTAATATAATGTCCATTATATTATTTTCCCAAGAGGATAGTTGTTCCTTAGTCATTAAGGCCTTGGTTCTCTACATGGGCATTTTGAGAAGTCATGGAGCAGCATTAGCAAGTCTAAATAGGATGGATATGTTTGATCCTTCACACTTCATGAGATTGATTCTTGACTACTTCGTGAAAGTTTCTATTTATTGCAAGTCATATGCTGAGCATTTTCATATGTGATATTAATCTATTTATTGAAAATAATTTTAAAATATGAGAAACATAGGACATGGGAGGAGAGCAGTGATAACATTCGTGGGTCATCCGTTGAGGCAATAAATTTGACAGGTGGTTTATGAAAAAAAGTGTTATGTGATTAAATCTTCAGAGAAAACTTGCAGACTATAAACTAGATGGCTCTTCACCCTACTCTTAACACAAAGTAGAAAATTAGTGTAGAGATAAGGTTAAGGAAATAGCCTCAAGTTACAGAGCTACTAAGTCTTGGAGATGGAATTCCAACTTAGTACCCATTCCACTTCCCTATCATCATCCCTGGTATTCTCCCCACAAAACTACCCTTCAGTAAATGATCCCTATTTTGAAACTTCATTCAAATCACTAAGGAGAATACTTGGAATATTCTTGTTAGTACTATGCTATAATCTATTCCTACTCACATACATATGACATAAAGGTAGCAGAAGACATCTATGATGCAGATTTTTTAAAATTCTTTCTGGAAAAATCATAAAGATTATTTTAATAATAAAGAAACTTCCCAAAATGTAGAGCAAGTGGTATAATGAATTGAAATTTCCCAGTAAAAATGCTTTCTGTGATATTGCAATACATTTTTTTCATTGATGCACACACTAAATAATATGTAAAATACTGACACCTAATGTTAACTTTTTATAATTTCAGAGGATTTTCCAATAATCTACAAATGAAATTTAGGAAGCTCTGAAAGACTTAAAGTTTAAAAGGTCATATTTTTAAATGAATAATTTGATTGTCCTGTATAGTCTTTTAAAATAAAGATAAAGGCAGTAGCTCGTGTATACTTAAATATTAAAATGGGCACACAGTTCAACTGAATATTGCTATATGAGTAGGTTATTGATCACTGATAAATTTATTTCCATGCAAGAGTCAGTAAGCTTTTTCTGTAAAGGAGCAGAAAGTACATAATTCAGGCACTGTGGATAAGGTCTATCCCTAGTAGACAACTCTGACTTGAGAATATGACAGATGCCATATATAATAGACAAGTGAATAAGGAAAACTGCAGTAAAAGAAATTGACAATGAAATGTGAAGTTCATATAGCTTCCATATGTAATATTCTTTTAAAAATATTTTCATCACTCGAAGATGCAAAAACTGTTCTTAGTTTGAGAGCTAAACAAAAACAGATGGTGACTGGATTTTGCCCAGGTGGCATAGTTTGCTAATCCTGTTGTAACACCTTTTACTTGAATGGTCATCATGGGAAAAATAGAGGACACATTTTCCCATTGGAGTGAGAAGAAATTAAGTAAAAGGAAGATTTCAAGATCAAATAGATATTTCAGCTGATGATGATTACTACTGTCTTCTGACTGATGGTACTCTATAGTGTTTTTTTTTATATTAACTGGATTAGCTACAAGAGATAATTAGCTAACTGGTAAAACTATACTTGGAAATTGGCGTTTTTGTTTCAGCAAGTTATATAATGGTAGGATTGGAAGAGCCTTTAGAAAACTTAGAAAAAGTTTTTGAAGTTTTAAATAGGAAATTTTAACTGTTAAATATAATCCCCAGAAGCATGGGGATAGATCATTTTGACATCAAGCTCTTCTGGAGGATGTACACTGTGACCTTTGTTTAGAATGTTCTTTCCCTGTTCCTCAGTTCTCTTTTTCATCATCCATGTCTCACTTAAATATCAGCTCTTCAGTGGAATCATCTCTGACTAAGCTATCTGTAGAGGTTCCCTTTATTAATTTCTTAGTGTATCTTGTTCTTTTTCTTTACAATTTGGCCCAAATTTGTAATCTTTTAATGTCTGAAGTACCTTTACATTATAACTCTCTCCCCCAGACTCTGAGAACCCTGTAGCTGAGACTATGGTGTCCTTTCATACATGCTATATTTCCTGTGCCTAGCTCAGGGCAGTTATGGCCAGGGCCCAGTGAATATTTCAGAAGGGTAAGTGGGTATGTCAGGTGAAGTCACATCTGCTTTTCTTGAAGTGCAGTAATGAGATACCTGGGCCTTCATCTACTCTGATTCTTGCCCTTCCTTCTGATTTTAAGGAAACTTTAAAACTTCCTTTTAAGATGACAACACTCTAGTCCAATAAATCAATGTCTATTATTCAGTTGGGAGAAGGACCCCGCAACCCACTCCCAAAAAACAATCAGCCATTGAAAACCATATGAATAGCAGAGAAGCACTAACAATACTGTTTTGCTTGTTGTACATAGGGTTGGTATGAGTTGGACACTGACTCAATGACACCTAATAACAACAACAACATTATTCAGTTACATAAATGTCCTTAAAAAATGTACTTGCTTTTTCCTTTCATGGAAGTAGAATCTGAAAAACTTATCATAATTAAGACTCCATTTACTAACACAAGACACTTGAAAAGGCATGAGAGGAAAGTTGCAAGAGGAATTTGAGACAAGATAGAAACCATGGGGTGGCATGACCTGTGAATGAGGCCTTGTAACTGAAGGTCAGAGTTAAAAACTCCTTCCTTGTATATTTTTCTTTAAAAATGCCTGGAGTAAACTGTCATTTCAGTTTATTTTACATCTGAGGAAACCGATGTGCAACATTAGTGTTTTAAGAGTTTTCCTGTACATCGTGAAAGGTGGACTAAGTTATGGACAATTAAAATAAGCCAAATTTTCAGTGTGCTCCAGTGAATCTGATATTTGGGAGAGTAAATACTATGTACAGGTGAGGTATATGGGCTCTGAAGGCAGGCTAACCAGTTTGGATCTTAATTTGACAACTTTCTAACTGATCTTGGATAAATTACTAACTTCTCTTGCTTCATCCAAGTATGAACATAACAGTGTATTTACCTCTTAGATTTGTAACTTGGATTAAATATATAATTCCTAGACAAACATCTGGCACACATTAAACACACATTTGACTCTAGCCACCATTGAGCTATGATTTATCATCACAAGACATTGTTAACTACTGAAAGAATATTTGAAGTTTTGAACTTCTAAAAACCCAATTGAAATAGAAAGGAGATAAAGAAGTCTTATGTTGGATAATATTTTGTTTTTACTCATGGAATTCTAATTGTTTGAAATATTCTTCATAGACAAGTGTAGGAGAATACAAAGTAGGGGAAGAGGTCTAGTGGGGGAAGCAAAGATTGTAGAAGAGAGGATGGGGTGGGGAAATAATACTGAGGGTTAAAAAGGGGGAGATGACAATCTCAAGTTACATGATGCAACTACACAAATACATGGGAAAAAACAGGGATATAACCCATAATTCCATATTATTTTTACCACATATTAATCAAAGGATTTCATAAATTATGTAAATTGATATGTGTAACCAAAAATGATATAACTGTTGGACAATGGAAATAGCAAAAGACTCACTACTCTATACCCAACTGACATTTATTGATAAACAAACAAAACAACAACAAAAAAGAAAGAAATATTCTTCATGGCATCCTTTTATGATAAAATACCTGAAGAAATTAGAAATATTTCAGTCATACTTTAATATAATTGACATTACATATGACAGACCTATAGGCAACATTATAGTGAATGGGATAATCTGAAAGCATTTCTTCTAAAATCAGGAATGAGGCAAAAGTGTCCACTATCACCACCCTTATTCAATATGTTGTTGTTGTTATTGTTGTTGTTGTGAGGTACCATCCAGTCTGTTCAGACTTATAGAAATTCTGTAAGAAACACGCTCTAACAGTGTGCAATGCCTGGCACTATTGTCAGTCCTTCTCTGCTATTCATAGGGTTTTTAATGGTGGATTATTTCAGGAGTGGATTGCCATGTCCTTCTCCCTAGCCTACAACACTTAGTATTCCCAGGAAGTCTTCCATCCAAGGACTAACCAGACTGAACTTGTTTAGTTCCCAAGATAAGGCAGGACTGGATGCTAGGGTGCTATGGCTATAGACCTTATTCAATATAGCACTTGAAATCTTAGCTAGAGCAGTAAACAAAAAGAAAGAAATAAAATGGATTCAAATAGAAAAGGAAGAAGTCAAATTATCCTTATGGGCAAATGATATGATTCTATGCTTAAAAGACACTGAAGACTCAATAACAACACTCTTGGATCTGATAAACCATCTCAGCAAAGTAGTAACTTACAAAATCAGCATATAAAATCAGTATCTTTTCTATACATCAACAATGAACTCACTGAAAAACAAGTCAGGAAAACAACATCATTCACAATATTCTCAAAAAATAAACATAAACTTAACCAAAGATATTAGTAAAGACCTCTGCAGTTAAAAATATAAAGAACTAAAGGAAGAAATTGAATAAGGCACTATAAGATGGAAAGACTTCCCATATCCAAGGGTTGGCAAAATAAGAATGAAAAAGACCTTATTACCAAACATGATATACAAATTCAGTGCAATCTTCATCAAAATCCCAATGTCATTCTTCACAGAAATAGAAAAAATAATCCTAAAATTCAAGTTGAAACACAAAAGTCCTTAAATAGTCAAACCAATCCCGAATAAAAAGAACAGTGCTGGAGCTGTCACATCTGATTTCAAATTATACTACAGAACTGTAGTAACAAAAAGAGAATGGTACTGTACAGAAACAGACTAATAGACCAATGGGATAGAATAAAAAATCCAGAAATAAGCCCAAGCAGCTATAGCCATTTGATTCTTGACAAAGTTACCCAAAACATATAGTGGAAAAAAACAACATCTTTAATAAATGGTGCTGGGAAAACTGAGTATCCATGTATTGTTGTTGTTAGGTGCCATCGAGACGAGTCGGACTCATAGTGATGCTATGTACAGCAGATTGAAACACTCCCTGATTCTGTGCCAGGCACATGATCTTATTTATGTTTAAGCCCATTGTTGCAGACACTATGTTAATCTACCTAGTGGAGAGTTTTCCTTCTTTTTTGCTGATCTGCCACTCTCTCAAACATGATGTCTTTCTCTAGGGATTGGTCTCTCCTGAATACATGTCTGAAAGATATAAGATGCAGTCTGCCATCCTTGCTTCCAAGGAGCACTCTCATTACACTTCTTCTAGGACGGATCTGTTGGTTTTTTTGGCAGTCCATGGTCCCTGTTTCTGAACATGTACAAAAGTCACATCAAAATGAATCAAAGGCCTTAATGTAAGTCCTAAAACTTTGAAACTACCACAGGAAAACATAGAAGAAACACTTCTAAACCTAGGCAATGACTTTCTAAATTTAGACTCTAATAGCTCAGGAGATAATAGCAAGAATTGACACATGAGATTTCATAGGATTACAAAGCTTCTGTATAGAAAAATAAACAGAGTGAATAAACAGAGTACAGAATGAGAGAATATTTGTCAAGTATTCATCTGCTAGAGGATTGATATCTAATATATAGGAGTATAGAGTAATCAAAAAAGGAAATGACAAAAGATGAAATAACCTAATCACTAAATGAAAATAAAACAAGCATTTTTCAAAGAACAAGCACAAATGGTCAATAAATACAAGAAAAAATATTCAACATCCTTAGCTATCAGGCAAATGCAAGTCAAAATTGCATTGAGATTCTATCTCACTAGAGTCAGAATGGGTACAACCAATAAAACAAACACAAATGCCAGTGAAGATGCCCCCAATTAGCTAACTTGGATCCTTTTGCTCTACCTGGATAGAAATTGTGGCCAGGCAAAATGATCTTCAAGTGCTGCTCTTTGGCAGCTTCCTTATCCCTAAGCATTTGACCGCTGTGAGCAGTGATAGCAGAGAGACAGGAGGCACAGCATCAAGTGATGCCTTTTAGTGTTACAGCTCTTACATAGGCCAAAGAGGTCTAGATTCCTCAGTCCTTTAAGTGTTACAGCTCCTATGTAGACACAGGATGTCAGGATTTGTAAGCCAACATGTACTACAGCTCTTTTGCGTGCCAAGGAGGTTGGGATTCCTCATACCTCAAGAGCAATAGGCATTAGCAGCTTCTGGAAAGGGCAGAGGTTAGGTGTCAAGATTCCTCAGGCTTTGAGAGCAGCTGATGTTGCAGATTCTAGGCAGGACTAGGTATCAGGATTTCTCAGCCCTAGACACCAGCCAATGTTACAGTTCCCAGGCATAGGGTATCTGAGACTCAACCTATGGTCAACAGATGAACAGATAAAGGAAATATTGTACATACACACAAGGGAATTTTATAAACTCAGCCATAAAGGAGAATGAAACTGTGTCATTTGCAGAAAAATGGATGGAGATCAACATGTTAAGTAACATAAACCAGTTGTACAAAGACAGATACATATTTTCTTTCATATGTGGAAACTAGGAAACAAAAGGATATGAAAGTAAAACGGAGATGACTAGGGATATAGAAGGGGAAGGGGAGCAGGGGGATAGGACAAGAAAGAGTAATGGAAGGGGGAATATGATCAAAGTACAAATATGTATGGAAATATAATAAAATAGTTTATAGAATTATTACATGCTTATAAAAATAGTTTATCAGTCTTAACATGGTTCACTCATTCACTAAATGTGTTAAGTACTCTGTGAAACTTTGGGGATATGAAAATAATCATGAATGATTCAATAGTTAAGTGAATCAAAATTACAGTAGAATGTAATAGAAGCATTAATAGATATAGTCCCGGGTTTGTGAGTACATTGTACTCAACGTGTACTAGAAGGGTCAGGAAATCTATATAGAGTGCAGACTCTATTGATTTGTGAATGTTAATTGAAATTAAATAGAGGGACAGAGAAAGAGCATTTTAAGCAGAGAGCACAACATGGAAATACTAGGATGGAAGTAAAGTTTAGGCACATGTGTAGCATGATAAAGGAGTTGGGGGAAGTTAACAGTCATGGGTAGGAAGAACCACACCTAGAAGGGCTTTGATTTCATCCCAATGAAATGGACATTTTTCTGAAGTTGCATGATTGCTGAAGGAATTTCTAAAGAAAAAAATGTATTTATAGATTTATATTTAAAAGTATTTAGACATCTATTTCCTTATATTATCCCAAAATGTAGAGGTCTTGACATTTTTTTATGTCCATGAATCTATGGGCTAAATGATGGTTCTTCACATAAAGATGCCGATCTGGGTAGAATTTTCAGCATGGCCTCATCCATAAGTTTGTCATATTTGTTGTGACTTTAGGCTGGGAGCTCAACTGCACGGTTATAGATTTAGTTAACTTGGACTGCCCCCATGCCTACATAGTCTTCCTCAGAATATAGTAGCCTCATTCAAACAGGATTGTAAGTGGCATTTCTTCTGAATTTTACAAGTTAAGAGTCAAAGGCTAGCTCATATTCAATATGAAAAATGACCATATAAAACATCTGCACCAAGACATATCATTTTAAGACTAGGTACTAAAGTTGCTTCTCTGTCCTCCAATGACTCAGTCCTCTTTCAAATGCAAAATACACTCACTTCTTCCCTCAAACTTTCATTCAATTTTGACATCATGCAAAACTATTCAGTATCTGAATCATATTATAGTATTGTTGAGTCTCCTCTCAATCTAAAACTGAACATATTAAGGATATGAGTCTCCTC
>VMDO01032039.1:0-19412 GCA_007922755.1 Pedetes capensis
CCTCATCACTATTTATTTACAAAGCATGTGATATAGTTTTTATATGGAGAAAATTTTACTGGATAAATTATTTTGTGGACTGTTGATTTTTAGAGCTGTATATCTCCTGCATATAACTGTGACCTCTTCACAAAAGGTTGAGTTACATAAAAACATTTCCACTCTTCTCTGGGAAGTAAAGGAAACCAGCAAAGACTTTGCATGATTAAGAAAAGAAACTCTACAGTCTAACACAACTAGAAAACACTATTAATTTTTAATTTAGAAGAAGTCTTTTCAGTACCAATCAGAAAAGGACAACCAAGTATACCAAAGATAGCACTGACTTGTTCACCTCCTGAGCAGAACTAAGAATGCTTTAAGTTCTATGTCACTTAAAAGTTGGAAAAAGGTCAAGAAACACGGAGGTCAGATGACCAAGGGTAGCTCATGACTCTAAGCAGGAGCTGGGGAAGGTGGAGTTGGAAGAGAAAACAGAGAGTGCACTTACAATACATTATTGATGCAGCAATGTTGGAGATGCGGATGGGTGGAGCTGGGTTCTTACAATTCATGATTTGGGTCAGCTGAAGAGAAGTAAAGCTCTATTACCAGACTGACAAACACAGACACACACACACAAATACACACACACACACACACACACACACACACACACACACACACAGATTACTGTATTTCACAGTGAGCCATAAAAACCTATCGTGTATCTGGACTGCATTCATATGCTCTCAAGTGATGTGCTAAGGGTGTCTATAGGTAAGGAGAGGGAGCTGGGTATATTATTTGGGGGATAACATTTTTTCTAAAAAGGGAAAGATAGGGATCAATATTTACTGATATTTTATTCAGGATGAAGATCACTCCAGGTCAACAAGTATTTTCATATTGTTTTCTATTGGAAGCAAATAAGAAATTAGCCATATCTGCTGAATGTATTTTTAATACATCCTTTTAAAGTCACTATTTATTTTCATTTGGGATTTATACAAATATTTATGTATTTACATTTTATTGAAATTGAGGTGTGCTTGCTTGTAAAACTATTCTTTTTTGTGTGTGAAGAACTCATGTACCTGCATAGAAAACTGTGATGATTTCGTTCAAAAACCAACTAGGACTAAAATAATATGTTCCAGAATTTAAATATTCATTATAAAATCAATCCTGCAGAGGAATTTTTTTCTTCTAGATTATTGAGCTACTTAGAGCAATGAGGTCAGCTAACAGAAAGCTTTCAAAGCAACAAAGGTCAGATAAAATCCCAGGAGACTGCTCAACCAGCAAAATCTGCTGAGACTACAAACCATTCATGTATGGTATTGCTCCTGAGAATACTGTGTCTCAGCCCCTCCTCCTTATCCAAATTTGCTGAGCAAAAAGAAGGAAACCATGATTTACTAGATGATCATAAATTAATGAACTATCAAGAAAAACAACAATAGTAAGCATATACTTTTAGACAGAGATGTCTCCAGTGTTTTCTTAGTCCAATTTAAATGTTTTAACAAAAATCCAAGAAATCTTTCATCAGAAAAGGAAATTTTACAGGTTTAACATACTTTCAATTCTATCAAATACAAAATTAAGAATCCTGGAGTAAAATACAATGTACACTAGAAAACACAATTTATATGCATAGGCAGTTATTCACATATGTGAAAACTAATGCATCTCTTTGCAGCAAGACATCATGAAAATTTAATGTGTGGTAAGGCAAGCTACTTTCAAACCATTTCAACCCAAATTTGAATCCCTTTGAAAAAAGTCATATTTTTTAGAGTTGATTTTCTTGGTGTTTCTACAAGAGATAAAATTTACTCTTCACCATTACCACATCTAAACTTTTTTTAAAAAAGGTTAATCAAAAACAAACTCTCAAATGTTTGAAAGGCTGGATATGCAACAAGTGTTTGAGTGATTGACTTGTATTTATATAAATTATTTTTCAAGAATCCTTTGTCATTTCCTCTTAGTATCACATTAAATAATATATCTCAACTGCTCTTGTTTAAAACTTCACAAATGATATAATGGCATTACTAATTATTTGTTATGTTCAGTTTCCCTAATCATGTGAATATAATCTTTGAAACAGTGAAAAATAAAACTTATTAAATAATTATTTTTCTTCCACAGATAGGGCTAAGTATATGTAAAAGATTATTATATTAAAAAATATTCTGGCCAATTGATAATTACTCTATTTTTATTATAATCTTTGGACTTTGTTTTTAACTTATAGACAACTTTGATTTTCTCAAGGAAAAAGATGAACAATATTCTCCTGAGATAGGATGATATCTATGTCATACTCTATTCTATTTACATATAGTTTTTTATACATAAGAAGAAAAGTAGTCTATGATTTTTTTATGAATAATGAATCCTATAAATTACTCTACTTGTATCCTCAAATCTAAAAATAGTGACCCCCAACCAAGTTTGGCACAATATAGTGGAGTTGGGCATGATGTGGAAACTTCAAAATGATGCAGAATTCATTCAAAGGAAAGCTTATGAAAGGCTAGAATATTAATTAAAGGCAGTCATAATCACGTGGAAGACACATTAAAGGACAACGGGACATTATCAACTTATAGTTGATTCTGAAATAAAACTAACTGCAAAAGTTTCACTTACACTTTAAAAATGGTGTCTCAATAATCTATTATATTATGGATTATTCATTAATTTGTGTCAATGCTAGGCAGAACAGCCTGGGATTCTAAAAAACAAAAATTGAAACACTAAAGAAATAATACTATCTAAAAAGTTAATTTCCAATGATAAGACATGGTGTTCTGTTACTAAATCAAATAGAAATGTTGTGATAAACCTAAGGACAAGTATTATCTCATCACAGAAAATATTTTTGCATAACAATATAGAAGCCAATATAGAAAGGAACATGTATATGGTACTTACGGTTGAACAGAAGTGGAAATCAGTGTATCAATTACTATAAATTTTAAAGAGAAATATAAGCTCTAGGGAAAGAAGATCATTTACATCTTAGAGTAATGATATGTTTTGGGAATATTAAAGAAAAAGATACCTTTAACATTTTGACATGGCTAGAATGTTAATAGTAAAAAATTATTAAATAGAATTCCTGTAAAACATGCTAAAAATAACTAAAATGTTACTTGCTTTAGCTATCTGGGACAAAGTATCCTAACACATTACTACTATCCATACCCCTGCAACCATGCTTCAAATTCATTCCTGTGATGCCCATTGGGAGTAAACAATCTCTAAGTGACAGGCAGGCATGCCAGATAATCAAGAGTTCCTTTGTTATAACTTGAGAACAGAAGTCAATTTTTTGAAACACAGAAAGTAGAGCTTACTTTAGCTTTCCAGAACTTATGTGGCTTCAGTGATTACAAGTTAATTGATCTTTTCTTCTCTGTGCAAAACCATTCTAAATCCCAGGGTTCTCCAAGGATACTATAATGAGAAACCTTCTTTCTTTGGAAGTACAAGTTTCAAGCCAATTTCCTTTTTATAAAAAGGTTTCAATGTGAAAACCTCCATCATTTCAAGTACATAGTTAATTTTCTCAATAATTTTATTCAAATCCAAACTGTAGAAATATTCTTCTTATAGGGCATATTTACGTAAAGCTTTGAAGAATGAATTTGGGCAGGGGAACTATACGCAAATGTTAAAATCAGATTTTTAGTGGTTCCCCCATCCTTCTTTTGCAGAAAGAAATGAAATGAACGTGGCAATGTGTTATTTTCTATTGTGATCTGGGGTGTGAGATACACATATTAGTTTCCTTCCTTTGAGCAGAAGCAATAGAAGGAAAGAATTTTTTTTTTTAAAAAAAAAGGAGAAAAAAGAAAACTCCTACAGGGTATTATATGAGCACCAAATAGCACTAGCCTTACTTGTTGTTGTTGTTAGGTGCCGTCGAGGCGGTATCCGACTCATAGCGACCCTCTGTACAACAGAGGAAATACGATTGTCAGTGCTTCTCTGCTGTTCATAGGGTTTTCAATGGCAGATTGATTTTTGGGAGGGGGCTGCCAGGTCCTTCTCCCAAGCCTACAGTTTCTGGTCTTCCCAGGCGGTCTCCCATCCAGGTACTAACCAGGCCCGACCCTGCTTAGCTTCCGAGATCTGACAGGATCCGATGACACAGGGCTACAGCTGCAGGCACTAACCTTACTAGTATGTGATATTTCTGCTACAGGGCTATACTCCACCTATTGCCTTTTTTCTTGCCACTGCTATATGGCATCCAGGTCTACATGCTCCCTTATTAAGAAAAGGATAGGAATAAATGAAAGCGATTTTCCTACTTGATTAGATGCCAAAGTTGAAATCATCAAAATCAAACTAATTGTGAATTCTTCATAGAGAAAAAAATAGCATTTCATGTACCCATACTGTGTTATTTTTTTCATGCATCTTAAAACTAACACCATTTGTATAAATCAGGGATTAGAATTAGTTTTCTACAAACAGCCCAAGTACTGATTTATCCCTTTATAAAAACATTTGACATTTAGTTCTATTGGATTTTCACCATTAATAATATTCATAGGGAAAAAATTAAAATCTTAAGATCTCTGTTTAAAGGAAATACAGGAGAAAGATGTGGCAATCCACTCCTGTACAAATCCCAAAACAGTCATCAGAAACCCTATGAGGGTAGCTATGAGTCAAATCCAATTTGACAGCACCTAACAAGTACAAGAAGAAATAGTATATGGAAGTAGAACCAGAGTCATATGTGAAATACTCAAGTCACTTTTCAGAATGGACTTAAATTCTAATCTCATATTTTAAATATTTTCCTTGGACAGAAAATTATCTTTACCCCCCAAGACAAAATTTTGTTTCATATTGGATTAAGAATATTTAGCTTTTTAATTTCTAAAGTTGATATTTCCTAGGGAATATTCCTTCAGTTATTTAAGTTATTTGCTGTCTTTATTTTTTATTAAAACTCTAAATACATTCACAAGCAAACACCATACTTACAGATTCATGGAGATAACTATTGCCCACCACATAATCTAAAACTACTATTTTAGATAGGAAAATTGAGGAATAGAGATAAAATTACTCAAATATATATCCATAGAGCTATTGACAAAGATTGGAATATAATACATATTTCTAGTATAATGTTCACTTCATTGTTCAATGATAAAATATATACTACCAATGAGATGCTTATTATTTTGTATAGGCTGATAAGCATTGAGGACAGTCATAATAATTTGCTTCATGTCATTTACCTTTTGTGTTTGTTTTGCTTCAGAGTATTTTACAACATGCTTTTAATGAAATACAGATTTGCCTAATGTCAAAGATGGTAAAACATTAAGAGAGAAATTGCAGAAAGAAATTAACAATCAGGATTTGAGTATGAATTACAACTTAGATTTCTTAAAAATGAATGTAATTTGAAGCTACCTGTCTGATTGGACCATTCAGATAATGTCAATATCTATAAAATTATTTTTGTTAAATACCTCCACAGCCATATTTGCTGTCAATGGATTATTCCACTGTTTCATTAAGGTATTATATGACTTATAGAAAGTCATTAAGATACATATTGTTTCTTCTTATTCACATGTTTGACAACTCATTCTTCTTGTATACACTAGACTATGTAAGCTTTCTTTAAAACAAAAGTTTAAGTACACAAGATATATTGACCACTCTCATGAATACTTGCATAACCTTAATGGAATTGTTTCATTATACTATCAAAATATTCTTGTAGTAACACATTAAGATGGGAGATTACAGAGACCTAGCAGGACAATACAGAGAACTACAATAATAATCAACATTCAGTTCAAGCCCAGTATCTGCTGAATCCAGTTCCCAAAGGGAGAGGACACATTTACAATAATAAAACAGCATCTCCTTTATTTCATGAAAAGGTAGAAACCTATTTTTGCAATCAGCTGCAATTATTGGTCCATTATTCCATTTTTCCCATTGAGAATGGTTCATGATCTTAGATCTCCTTCAACACATGAATTCCCAACATGGCAACCTTAAGGAAATAGCCACCACAATGCAAAGAAAATAAGATTCAGCAATGACCATTTATCAAGACAGGATGCTTCAGAAGAGTTATGTAAATATGTCAAATTAACAAAACTTTCTTAAAATTCACATCAAAAGTATATGAGCAAACAGACTAATTATATCAATATAAATGGCATTTTGGAGAGTTGCAAGAGAATTTACAAGAATTCACTTTTGGTATTTTATGGACAGAAAACATAAGGCATGTCTATGACATGCAAAATACAATTTGGCATTGGTCCTGGTATAGCCTCAAAGTTAAAAGCAACACTCCACCTGCCAAGAGATTTAGTGAGAAGGCAGTAGGACAGGTAATGGTTTCAAGGTGAGATGTGATTAATGTCTTACAAATAGGGGAAGCCAATTTGGATAGTTATTGTTGCTTAAATCACCCCTGACTGGAGTAACCAGGGAACATCGAATAAAAAAGGAAACAGTCTATCAGAATTTTATCCTTTCTCAGGGAATCTCAAAGATACCTAGACAGGTTACATTTATGTTTGTGCATTTTCTGGTCCACGTCAGAAAGAAGTGGCATCTTTGAGACCTGTATACCTCTCTATCCCAGGCTATTAAGAAATAGTATTGAGCCATTAATTTTAGGAAAGAGGCATAGCTACAATTTTCAATTTAATAGGTGCGTGGTGTTAAAAAACACAGTATCCTTTAGTTGAAGGAGGCCAAAAGATTGTTTTATACTCATAATAATTCATATTACTGGACATTTCTTGGGGAAAAGATGAATGACTTGAAGTTCCATGGCTTAGAACTGATTCTTACCTCCAGGAAAAGTGAAGAGTTGCTTAGGTAAATGCTGGCTGGGCTCACATATGTCAGTAGCCATTTCCACATTATCTGGAATGTGACTCCACTGGTTAAAAATTCCCAAGATGGCAAAACAATCCTGACTATCAACAGCTGTGCATTTTGTTTTACCCAGGAGTTTCCTGTCCAGATATTGATCAAACTGGCTTCTAAGTCTCTCCCCTGAGCCATGAGGGTCAAAAGCACGAGAGAGAGAGAGAGAGAGAGAGAGAGAGAGAGAGAGAGAGAGAGAGAGAGAGAGAAACAGATTTTAGCACATAAGAGAATGCAAGCATTTGTTGTTGTTGTTAGGTGCCATCTAGTAGGTATCCTACTCATAGCGATCCTACATACAACAGGAGGCGAAACACTATTGTCAGTGCTTCTCTGCTACCCATAGGGTTTTCAATGGTAGATTGATTTTTGGGAGTGGGTTGCCAGGTCTGTCTCCCAAGCCTACAGTGTCTGGTGTTCCCAGGCAGTCTCCCATCTAAGTACTAATCAACCCTGACCCTGCTTAGGTTCTGAGATCTGATTGGATTGGAAACCACAGTGCTATGGCTGCAGGCTCAAGCATTGGTAGGAAAGCTAAAAATTCTCTTGTTCTCAAGTTGGTATCAAGCTTGCCCACTCATTTTACAAAGGAACATTCTGGCTAATCAAGGTTTAGTTTTTAAAAGCTCCTGTGGAATACTTCCTTCTAACTAATCAAAGTAAGATGGGAAAAGCGATCCTGCATAATGTTTTGTGTATACCAAAACACAGATCCGTCAGAAAGACTCTACTGTGATCACTTGAGGGCTTTTCCTATTACTCTGCACAATAAACAAGTTGTGACTCTTTAACTAAGGTAAAGAGGAAATTTCTTAAATCCCTCTTTACTCTCTTTCCTTGGCTTCAGAGTTATTTTTCACAAACTGAGTTAACATTGTTTATCACAGTTAGTGCAACATATTTAAATTCAAATTGCATGTTTGAATTATCATTCATTAAATCCAATTTACAGTTTGTTCTCTATAACCTTGATTTTTTTTCCTATACCTACTTCAACAGTGTAGAAGGAAAGAAGAGAAAAGAAGAGAAAAATGATTTGTCTCAACCATTCTCAAGATTCTCTGTTGTCTATATAGGCAAAGATTCTTGTAACTTCACATGAAAAAGAGTCTGGAAATTTTTCTTAGCATAATATTTTTGTTATTCTCTCTTTTTTTTTTTTTTTTTTTTTTGAGACAGGGTCTCGCTAAGTTACACTGACTGCCTCTGGTCTCGAATTTGCGATCCTCCCGCCTCCGCCTCCTGAGCTGCTGGGATTACAGGCGTGTGCCACCATGCCCGGCCCCTTTCTGTTATTCTTGTCTACGAAGTTCTATAATCTATTCAAGATTCACCTCAAATAAACTCCAACATATTCACTATATAAATCAACCACTATAATAGTAGAGCATTTAATTTTTGCCTACAATTATAACATTTATTAAGGTTTGCATTCTACCACCACCACTATGTTTTTCATGATTTCCACACATATATTTATATGACTTTGAGTCAATTATTCAACTTTTCGTAATAAATGTCATTAAATATTCCAAGTGCTATGAAGAAAATAAGGTGAGTCTGGAGATGTAGCTTGGTAGCAGAGCACTTGCCTAACACGCACAAGGACCTGAGTTCCTTCCCCAACACCACCTCCAAAGTAGCAAAAAATAAAACTCACGTTTGCCATATGCCGTGGTACATGCTTATGATCCCAGTAACTTGGGAGACTGAAGGGGGAAAAAGGCAAGTTCAAGGCCAGAGGCAGCTTGTACAACTTAGAGAAACCCTGTCTCAAAATAAAAATTAAAAGGAATTGAGTCTAACTCAGTAGTACAGCACTTGCCTAGCATGCAGGAAGCCCTGGGTTTAACCCCCTGGTACTGAATAAAGAAAGAAAAGAAAGGAATAAAAGGAAGAGAAAGCAAAGAAAGAGAATAAGGTGAGTCAGACATAGAACAGATATACTACTCATAAAGCTTTTTGTTTCATATAAAAGATCAGACATGTGCGTAGATCTCTTAGGTGTGGAAGTTAGTATGCAAAGCACCGTGAGAGGCTCAGGGTAAAAGTTCTAAAGACTCAGTAATAGAAAAAGAGTGTCAAATGATACTGAAGAATATAGTATACTACATAACTAGGAAGTATGGGCTTTACCTTGTATATTAAAAGGAATAAGTGAAGTTTTTCAATAGGAGAGCAAAATGGTCAAGTCTAGCCTTAAGAAAAATTAATCTGCCAGCCATGTCTATGTTGGCTCAAAATGATCATGGCTGGAATGTGGGAGAGCATTCTTCTAGATGAATTGAATGAGAACCTAAATTGGAGAAGTGTCAGTGGAACTAAAGAGGAGGAAATAGATGCAAGATCTATTTTAGAGGTAGATTTAGTTGCACTCAGACACTGATGAAGGATGAAGCAGTGGAGATAGGATAGGAGCCACAAAGGGGAGGCCCTTGTCTCAAGATTGGAGAACTGAGTTACTAAAAGGTTTATGGAAAAAAAATTGGAAATGAGAGTAAAGAAGTCTATGCTAGAAAATATGGCAATTCAGATGGGGCATACAAGAAATAAAGTTAGCAAGACATGCATCAAAATTTAAGAGATATGTATGCATTTCCATCAAAAATACAAAGAATTTAAAATTCACACAGAGAGATGTGCAACTATGATGTCAGGGACTTCTAAGCGAGCTGTGCAGAAAGAAAGGCAAAGTGATTCTCTTCCTTCTGGGAAGTGGGAAGGTGGATTCTGACAGGGAAAATTATAGTAATGTTTACCCTGGGCTGAATTCCTGGAAGACAAGGACAAATAATATTGACTTTTGAGAGATTTTTGAAAGGCAGAGTTTCAAAACAAGTTTATGGTGTCTTAATCACTTCAAAATACATGCCAAAGATTTTATGTTGTTACGCGGCAATTAAGAAAAGTCAGTCTGTGCTCCAGATGTCACAGCTCCAATGTTTATTTCTTTTTTTGCGACAAGTCTGGGGCCCTAAACCTTGTTTTTGACATTGCTAATAATGATGACTGAATTTAGAAATGGACAGCAGCCAGGCCATGTATGCCAATAGGAGACCAACTCACAACCACTGCAGCTACCTGCTTAGGAAGCCAAGCAATAGTCTCTACAGCAATAAACCCAGAAAAGTCAGGACATGGGGTGACGATTATCAGCTTTCTCATTAGTAGCTGCAGCTTCTAACCTAGGATAAATTAGACAAATCAAGTATGCTCCTAAAACTGATCATATGAAATGCTCCACTTCTATTGGCCTGCCACCAGTTTCTCTATGTCAACAACCTCCAAACATTGCGTACCTGAAGTCTCCCTGCTTGTTTTTGGTTTGTTTGTTTGTTTTACTATTAAACCTTCTCACTTCCCTGCTTGCATTTGAATCTCTGCCAAACACAATTGATGGTAGCTGACTCTCCGGCTTTAGGCATCTCTGAACAAATAAATAGTTTCTGATTTTTCTCATGGGGATGAGATTAGTTTGTTTCCAGAATTTTTTTTGGAAACCCCATCAATTAATTATGTGCAATGCTTTTATCCTTCAAATAAGTGTGAGACCCAGGGAAGCCCCTTATGCCTTCCCCCTGTGCCTTGTCAAGTGTGTGCCATTGTGTTAAGTCGGCACCAGCCCTTTGTGTCAGGTTCCTTGAGTATCTCAGTTTGATGCCTATGTGTCATTATTGGTTCCCATTTGTTCAAACTTGGTGAGATCAGGCCATTGCATTTCTGTGTTTGCATTTCATGTTGCATGCCTAGACGTGCTGTTTTTCTTCTGAAGGAGAATTTCAGGATAGAACACAGGTAGCATCCCCATAAACTTGTTATTTGAGATGATTTCACAGGGTACCAATTTTGCAGGTCCCCCCCTGATTAGCATCCATCCAAATTTTCCTGCAAGTCACCAATAACATCAAATGAACTTCTCTTTCTATTTCAAGTTTTTTACTGGGAGCATGACTTCAATCTAAACAATGCTTTCTCTCTGGTTTCCTACCTGTGGAGCGAGCATAGATTTTCAAGTCAGTAGTTGGAGACAGACAACCATCATGTTTGCATCCAAAGACACAAAGTGCCCAAGGTTCACTTCTGACCAACCATCGTCAGCTCCTTTGGGGTCATTTAATTGTGTTTTGGTAATGCTGTAATTGATCCTTTTAAACTTCATGCCTTTTTTCTCCTCCAGGAAAAGAAATTTTGATTCTTACACATAGTATAATCCTAATTTTTGCACATATCTCACAACGTGATGAAAAGGTTTTACAACAAAACCAAGAGAAGATCAAAAATAAAATCATGGTCTTACAGATCAAACAGAACATTTTCCACCTTCTACCTGATCAACTACTGACAAGGAGGCTTGTAGATATTGTAACAGAAGGTACAAAAGGATAGAAATTCTTTCATCTTTCAGAAGAAAAGCCAAGACACAGAGCAATCTCTCCACTTAGAACAAGAAAGTTATTCCATGGAAGGAAAGAGAAAGTTCAATATCCTGCCTTTCCCTTAAATAACCAAGTTTAACTATTAATATAAATGGCCAATCTCATCACCCTGAGGTTAATATGGGTGCTAATCTTTCTCCACTAAACCTTGCCTCTTGTTTAGAGCAAATGTTCCACCTGGTGAGGAGGTGTCACATTTCAAGTAACTCACAGATCTTTCACATCTCCCAGTACTTAAGTCTAACACTTGGGCTCTTGCCTTTCACTGAAATGCACTCCTTCATGCTCTCAAATCATACTCTTGCAAATCTGATAGGGAGAAACTTACTTTGCAAATAAAATTATAATATTACATTCAAACCCGAAATCCCAGGTATTTCTTGAGTTTCCAGGGGACTCTTGTATTCATGATCCAGTTGGACATTATACCTGTACATACTTTACTTCCCCATTATATTGGAGGCATAGCTCAGAAAGAGATCTTCACACTCTACCTGACGTTCCAAGGGCTAAATGTTCTACTGACATGGGAAAATAACTGGATTAGAAGTGGTTAACCTGTTGCCTATCAAATTATTACTCAATTTCCTCCAAAATCCTTTGAAGCCAGGACCAATAGAAAGACTCAAGTCCATGGGGATAAAGGCTTTGTGTCCAAAGGCCCTCTCACATGCTGAACTAGCCCTAAAACATTCCTATTCAGGAAAGGGAAAAAAATGGAGAGCTACTTGTTCAAATCCTCAGGACCAGCTACAAAATTGTAATCCCTTACTTCTCACTTCCTCCTGATAGCTAACCCACATATCATCCTGCTATCACTTCTTCTCAATGTTCCTTATCCTTTACTTCACCGTATGATCTGTGGTCTGGACTTTTCAGACCAAAGCACTCAAGGTCTTGCTTTAGATTGGGAACAATGACAATTATGGCCAAGATGTTCACTAGATTCTCCTCCTACTTTCTTTAGAACTTTAGTCAAGATTTAAGAAACCTAAGTTTCCTTTTCATTCACTCTTAAATAATATGTAGGTGATCTGGGATTTTATTAAGAGACAAAAATCCTGTGAGAAAGAGAAAGAGAGGGGAAGGAAGGAAGGAAGGAAGGAAGGAAGGAAGGAAGGAAGGAAGGAGAGAGGGAGAGAGGACGGAGGGAGGGAAAGAGTCCATTTATGTGTTCTTAGCTTTAGCAGAAAAGGACACAAATGCATCAAGACATAAATTATACTTTTACCAAAACACAGTTAATTATAGGTCATGATCTGTCTAAGCAGATAAAAGTGTTTTCTTCAGATAGAATAAAGACTTCCAAAATTATCCTAAACCTCTTACAAAACAACAAGAGATAAGACATCTAGATTTAACTGGATATTGTAGATAATAAGTGTCATTATTTTTAGAAATTGCAAAAACTCTTCTTAAATTGACAAAATACTAAGAAACTCTTCAAGGATCCAAAATATGAACAAACCTTCTAGAACCTGAAGGCTCTTCAAATGCTTCTTTCCTGAAACCTCCTTACCTACAAATAGCTCAGTTGTCTATTTATGCATGAGTAATTTGAACAAGCCCTTTTAACCTTTCATATTGCACGAGAAGCCTCAAAAAGCCATCACTTACTATTGCCTCACCTTCAACCAGGTTGCAAAGGCTTATCTTATGGTCAGTGTGTCAGCTGAGTTAGTGCTGGACTCCATGCTTGATCTCTGCTCTTATACAGACTACTTATTTCTCTAACACACTGAGTCCTAACAATTTCTTGCCCCAATCAGAATAAGCATCTCAAGATTACTTGACCTCAGTTAAGGAATTTTCAGTACCTTAATCAGATGCATTAGACTGTGATTGGGAATCCTGAACTATGATATTTACTAATAGAACATACCTCAGAATGGAAACTGGAGCTTATCAAACAAGATATGCTCCCTCCAATTTAATCTCTCTTTTGGAATATAATTCTCTACCTGAGATATAATCATCCAAGATGGCAGAACTTCCTGTTCTTGCTAGAGTTTTTCAAGTGGCCGACATCTAGATAAGGGCATATGCTGATAAAAGACATGCTTTTGGAGTAGGACAAGATTTGGTGATACTGTGGAAACAAGAGAACTTTTCAATAGCTTGAACCCTCAAAAAAAATGGACTATAGTTAAGGAATTTTTATATGTGTTCTTACTATCCAGAGAGATGGCTATTTTAAAGATTTAGGTCCATGTGGAAATGGATAATATGAGAGCAAAAAGAAATTCTCCAGCAAATCATTATGCTAAATAAGTACTCTTAACCAAGAATATGATCCTATTTAAAGCCTCAAAGATAAATTCACAGAGGTGTTAGAATAGGGAGGTAGTGAGGCAATGAGCAGTGGGAAAGGAAGAGGTTAAGGTGAAAAATACTTCTGTAGTCTTGTTTCTATGTTGGTACCTAGCTCTGTTAGCAGAGCTGAGGCTTTCTGATGCCACAGTGCTTTGTAAAACCACAAGACCATCTGTTCTGCAACCAGTCTATGCTGACTATGGTGACTGAGAAAATCTTTTGCCTCATTGCAATATCATTATAATCTCATTTGCATGATGTTTTTGACACTCTACTTGTGGGCTTGCCTAATGAATTATAGGGCCCCAAATGCACAACAAGGCCAATTTATATGACCCCAGAAACTGTCAATCAAATTCCTGGACCTCATACAATGACAGCCCCAGGGAGGAGTCTTGGAGAGAAACCATACTTAGCAGAAGCTGCTGGCTTTTCTCAGAGCAGCCTGCTATCCTGTCTGAGGGTGCATGGTCCTTTCAGTAAGCTTTTGTTTTGGCTGCAACTTTCATGATCACTTATATTCTTTACTGCAATAACATAAGGACTTAGGAAACCCCATTTTGCCACAACAGAGGGTTTCAAGAAGGATATTATAAAATATAAATTGTTTAGTCTCTGATTTTGCAAGGGAAGAGTTGAAGGTACCTAGTTGTACCCCTCACTCAAGTAACCTGACACTCCCAAGAAAGCCTCATGGTGGCACCAGAAGATTTCAAATGGATAGTAGATAAATTTCATCAGAAAACTACTCACTATGGTACACATTCATTACTATCTTAAATCAGCATTGGTGAAGAAACTTTAGAAAAACTGCTAAGATCATTTTCCTGACATGGGTCACCTACTGACTGTAAAGGTGACACATGGCCAGAACCAACACTTCTAGGTCCCTTTGAACACCTTGAGATGGAATTTTATCCAGATTCCATTCTCCATGAAATCTGAATATGCTATAGTTATCAGAAATCTATTTTCAGAATGTGTTTTAGTATTTTCTTGGTAAAGAGCTATGATGATTACAGTTGTTAAGAAGTTCCTGGGTTTTCTTCCAAACATGAGGCATACCTACTTTAATGTCAAATGACCAAGAAGTGACCACTGGAAAGGACAATTATAAAAGAACTCCATAAGACATTATGACTTGCTTAAAAGGTACACTACCCTTACCACCTTCATTCTTCTAGAATGGTTGAAAGAATTAATGACATCCATAATGACAATCAGCAAAACCTTCAGAAACCCTTCAGCTCCCTGTCCAAAGGGGATCCCACTTATAATTCACACCCCAATGGCCCATTCCCTTGCCCTGGCATCATTTGTCCTCCTTTGAATGGGTGAATATAAAGACACTAACTTCAGAGGTTTCCCTTCCAATCTTGGACTCCTTCCTGCTGCAGACAGATAGGACAAAGTATTGCCAGAGATTTATGTACTGTACCCAATCCTTGTTTGTTTATTTATCTATTTACTATTTATTTAGACAAATTTTCCCTGTGTTTCCTAAACTGGGATCAAACTTGCAATCTTCCTGCCTCAGCCTCTGAATAACTGGGATTACAGGGATATGGCATCAAACCCAGTTCCCAATCCTATTACCAACAAATTATTGTCATTTTCCTATAGCATATTCCTATACAGCCTCTTCACAATCTTAAAAAAATGGATTTCCTAGAGTAACAGAGACAACAGAAAAAACTTCTGAACATCCTTGAACACACCTTTGAGCTCCTTCAGAGGGATGATAATCCATTTCCATTTCCATTGAGATTTGAGTATGTTTTAGTTATTGTACCTCATTAATACTGAATATAACCAATACAGCCCTGAAACTCCAGCAAGTCCATTGTTAGGTTCAAAGCTCACAACTAAAGAATCCACACAGAATTCAACACAATTAGAAGGCTCTTTCAATAGGGAGAACCTCCACCCCCCCACCCCCACACATCTCAGAGATGGTCAAGAGCAGTGGATCCTCAGGAATAATGGACCCAAGACATTCAGAACAAATGGATGACCTCAGATAGGGAACAACTTTTACAAAAGAGAGACCAGGATTCCTCTATATTTCCTATTTTAAACTTCTGTTTATAATTATGCTTCTCATTTTCTGCAGACCTCTGTTTCATCTACTGATAAAAGCCCTGTTTTCTATTTTGTTCCTTATTTCTCTTTTCTCCATATACAATCGTTAAGTCAAATATACACAATCGAAGATCATGCTTAGGTTATTCCATACAGTACCCACGGCCCTCATTCTGACAGACTGCAGAGTGAGCCATCCATCACCAGACCCCAACGATGAAATTGCCTCTGAGCAATGAGACAAGCTGATGGCATTTCTATTTGCACTTCCTTGGGCAAATGACCTCAAACAAATCAATGTATAACCAAAAAAAGAAACTTTACAATCTTTTTATTAGGGCCCAAGTAATTTTAAATTTAGAATCAACAATCTCCACAGGATAATACGCGAATTACTTACCACCTAGAAGAGAAGAAAAGAGATTCAAATATATAGCCCAGTTAATGCAGGGCTTTGATTTAATCCCATATAATGAACATCCCTTTTTTCCTGGATCTTCAAGCATAGCACCTCTACCAGATACTACTTCTTTTGTGTCCACGATTCCTGGACCTATTTTCCTCAACCTTAAACCTCATGTGCTTTAGGATGGGAATTTGAGGTTTATCCATACACAGAGTCACTAACTCCATAAATAGCTAAGGTTAGAGACTCCAATTTCAAATGTGAGGTCCAAAACAAGGCCAGTCTTGATTATTGAGGCACGCTATCTGGGAGAAATACTGCCTCATTTATGCATTAGTCGATGCAATGTTCTCAATGGCAAAAATCACACAAATAGGAGGGCTAGTACAAAATATCATTAATGTTGACAGGTTTTATTAATGATAATGCTTCTGCCCTAGATAGGTTATATATCAGTCTCAAATTGTTAGTAAAAATTATAATGAAGAATCACATTGCTCTGGATTTCTTGTTGGCTGTTTGTGGTGGTATCTGTGCCATCACTAATACTTTTTCATACATTTGAATAAATGAAACTGGCAAAATGTGACAGGCTATACATGGACTTAAGGAAGAAACTGCTTAGCTCTCTAAATTTATCTTCATGCCGTATGAAATTTGTTTTCTTGGCTTGGGCTAGAACGTAGGGGGTACTGTTTCGAAAACATCCTGTGAGGAATATTACTGGCTCTTCTTTCTGTCATGGTCATGAGGCTGATCCACAGCACTCTTTTCTTTTCTCCCTTTATTGGTAAGCGATGGTGGGGTACAAAATAATACAGCGTTGGGTCTTTCCATTATGCAACTATTATATCACTTTTGGTTACACTTTTATCAACTTACAAGGCTCATGGAAACTTTTGACTAATATGTAGTAAAACTCATACACATATTTGGGTTCTGTTCCCCTATTTTTCCCGTGTACTCATGAAGTTGCATCATTTACATTGAGATTATTCTCTCCCCCTTTATACCTCTACATTGACTCTCTTCCCCATCCTACCTTTCACAATCTTCACTTCCCTTTGCTAGTTCCCTCCCTCCTTCTTTCTGCTCTTTATATTGTCCCTTCTTTGCTAAGTTTAATTGTGCATTTTTATATATCAACTTATGGGTAGGATTTTTTTCTTCCTTTAAGTAAGATTCAGCTCCCGCATGAGTGAGACTATATGGTATTTCTCTTTTTGAGCTTGTGTTTGCTCACTTAAGTTGATGTTCTCCAGTTCCATCCATTTTGCTGCAAATGACATCATTTCATTTTTTAATTGCTGAGTAGTATTCTATTGTGCCAATGTACCAAAATTTTTTATCCATTCTTCTGTTGATGGGCACCTTGGTTGGTTCCACATCCTTGCTATTATGAAGAGTGCTGCACTGAGTAGGTCCATTAAATTCTATGCCAGAATCTTGGTCACCATGATAACACAAAAACAAAAAAGTCAGGAAGTCCTTTACAATAAATTGTCTAAAGACCCAGATGGACATTCCCCAAGCAAAGCTCTAGATTTTCAGCTTTCCCTGAAACTGCTAACTCCTTACAAGCATGAGAGTAATCCAAACAGGAGACTGGGATTTGAAAGTACAAATGGAATTTGAATATACGCATGTACAATAACCAGACCATATTTAACACTATACTATGACTCACAACCTATCCAGTTTAGGAGGACAAACCATAATCTCTGAAGCAGTCAGGCAAGTTCAGCAACTGTCAGCTTCTCTAATTTTCCTCTGCTTTTGGCTCAGGATTAACTACTTCTAGTGAACTCTCCTCCACCTTCACCATACCTAAATATTCCAAGCAGAGCATCTGTGAAGACTTCTGAACCCAGGCTTCAGTGCATGCTAAGCAAGCACTCTATCAACTGAGCTAAGACCCCATCCCCTTCCCTTATTTTCACTATAAAGCATTCCTGCTCTCCTGCTTGGCTCTGAGTCTCTGCCAAATAAGCAAGGCATAGCCTGGGCCAGGCATTTTCACACGTCCTCTGAGAAGCAGGTGCCAAGATGGGATTAAACATATTAAGATTTTTTCAGAGGAACTCTTGTGTGGGAAAATGAGGGGTAAGATGGACAAGGCTGAGAACACTGTTAGACAGTAAGATTGGCATGGATGCTGAGAATTACCAAAAAAAAAAAAAGGCAAGAAGGAAGGTGAGAAGAAGAAGGAAGAAATGTGGAGAGGAAGGAAGAAAGGAAGGAAGGAAGGAAGAAGGAAGGAGGAAGGAAGGAAGCAAAAAGAAGGAAGGAAGGAAGGAGGAAAAAGGAAGGAAGGATGGAAGGAAAGAGAAAGGAAGGAAGGAGAAAAAGGAAGGAAGGAAGGATAAAGGAAGAAGAAAGGAAGGAAGGATAAAATAAGGAAGAAGAAAGGAAGGAAAAAGGAAGGAAGCAAGCAAAAGGAAGGAAGGAAGGAAAGAAGGAAGGAAAAGGAAGTGAACTTAGAGTGCAACAGAGTTCTTAGAAAATTCCCCATAAACCAGGGGCAGCCCTTGCAGAAGTGGGCCCTCAGTAGCATTTCTACCATGTTCATCCTTTAGCCAGAAGCAACCAAAGAGAAGTGTGGCTTGGAATAAGTGCATTGTGGATTTCAGACAACTTGCGTCTTTGGGCATTTATTCTTCATGAGATAAGAAGTCTGATAGATTTGTTACAGGCTGACTTGTAGCCCTCAAAATTCATATGTTAGTGCAACCCCTAGCACTCCCGAAGGTGACTATTCTTGGAGATAAGGTCTTTAAAGAGATTATTAAAAGAAGCTCCAGGCACAGAAGTACATGGCTGTAATCTCATGGCTTCAGGTGACCGAGGCAGGATGATCTGAGTTTGGAGAGCAGACGCAGTCTGCATAATTTAGGAAGACTTTGTCTTAAGATAAAATAAAAATAAAAAATGGGCTAGGGGTGCAGCCCAATTGTTGAGCACTTGCAAAGTATGTGCGAGGCTCTGCGTTCCTACCCCAAGTACC
Organism: Pedetes capensis; assembly: GCA_007922755.1. Taxonomy (NCBI): domain Eukaryota; kingdom Metazoa; phylum Chordata; class Mammalia; order Rodentia; family Pedetidae; genus Pedetes; species Pedetes capensis. The sequence continues at coordinate 19,166 of VMDO01032039.1, forward strand.
ACAGAAAATAAATAAATAAATAAATAAATTCAGAAGAATCCATTAAGGTGAGACCCTAACAGGTCAAGTATCTTTCTAAGATGGGGAAGAGGTACAAAAGGCATAAACATACAAAGGAAAGGCCATCTGAGGACACAGCATGAAGGTGGCCATTTGCAAGCCAAGGAGAGGCTCGAGAAACTAAATCTACTGATGCCTTGATCTTGAACTTCCAGATTCCATAACTATGAGGAGTACAGTATATTCT
>VMDO01032040.1:0-19432 GCA_007922755.1 Pedetes capensis
CTCTTTAGAGTATTGAAAAGCAAAGATGTCACATTGAAGACGAAGGTGCGTCTGACTCATGCCATGGTATTTTCAGTGGCATCATATGGTTGTGAAAGCTGGACATTGAACAAGAGAGACAGAAAAAGAATTGATGCTTTTGAATTGTGGTGCTGGACACGTCTATTGAATATACCATGGACTGCCAAAAGAACCAACATGTCTATCCTAGAAGTAGTACAACCAGAGTGCTCCTTGGAAGCAAAAATGGCCAAACTGTGTCTTACATATTTTGGACATGTAGTCAGGAGAGATCAATCCCTGGAGAAGCATATCATGTTTGGGAGAGTAGCAGGTCTACACAAAGGAGGAAAACCCTCCACCAGATGGATTGATACAGTGCCTGCAACAATGGGCTTAAACATAAATAAGATCATTTGCCTGGCACAGAATGGGCAAGTGTTTAGATCTGCTATACAAAGGGTCGCTATGAGTCGGACTCGACTGGATGGCACCTAACAACAACAACAACAACATAAGTGCTTATTCATCCTGGTTAGCCTTTATGAAATTACTTAAGCCTTACTCATTTATGATACCACTGTTAAAGATTCAAGCCCCAGGCCTAGCAGACTACCCTTTTGGGGGTGTATGTATACATGTGCATACTGGTGTGTATATTTGTGCATATGTGTGAGAAATAGATATCAAAAGCATATGCCGTTAGGTATGATCCTTATAGATCATCTGATTATGACTTCTCTGACTGTGTTTCCCCACAGCTGTCCTTGGCACCTTCAACTCAGCTTGCAGTCAACATGGTCTGCAGCCCATTTCCACTGAGCAGAGATCTCCTTCAGTTTCTACCCTAGGACTGTGAACTTGTTCTAATGTGTCTTACCCATCTAATCCCACCAAGGCAAATTGCTCTCCCTTTAATCCATAGCTAGAACAAAGTATGTAGAAAAACTATAACTCCAAAGGCATCCCACTTTCAATTAAAACCCTTGGAACTTTTGCACTTTACAGAATGTCTGCCTCCCCATTAGTCTGTCAGGTTTTCAGAAGTATGGAAGTCAGTCTCATTTGTTTTCCATCATATCCTCGGTGTCTAACCCAGGGAAAGCATGTGGCTGATTTTTGATAGATAAATGAAAATTTTTATCAAATGAATGAATGGGTTAATATTTCTACTGTACACATATTCTAGCTATAAATGATAGCAGAATCATCACAAAGAGGTACAATGCCAAATATTTCATAACAACAGACTGTCTTAGTCCTTTAGACTGCTGTAGTGAAATAGCACAGGGTGAGTAGCCTACAAATAATAATTTTTTCCTCCTAATTCTTGAGTCTGAGAAATCCAAAATCAACGCACCACCAGGATTAGTGTCTGGTGAGGATTATTTTCTGCTTCCAGCATGGCGCCTTCTTGCTCCATTTTCTGGGAAGAAGGACAGCTATGGCCTCATATGGAAGGTCAAGAGGACACTGGCTTAAGCCTCATCCCTTTTATGAGGGAGGTAATCCTGTTCCTGAGGGTGCAGCTTAGTGCCTTGATCACTTCCCAAAGGCTGCAACTCTCAACATTGCTGCACTGGGGCTGAAGGTTAAAGATCAATTTTTGCCAGGCATGGTGGTGCACGCCTGTAATCCCAGCGGCTCAGGAGGTGGAGGCGGGAGGATCGCAAGTTCGAGACAGAGGCAGTCTGCGTAACTTAGATAGACCCTGTCACAAAAAGTAAGAGAAAATGGGCTGGGGGCACAGCTCAGTGGTCCAGCACTTGCAGAGCATGCAAGCACGAGGTCCTAGGTTCAACCCCCAGTACCCTGAAAAAAAAATCAATTTTAGAGGAGACATCACCTTCATTCAAACCATAGAAATAGCCAAAAACCAAAACCAAAAAAACCACCACCAACAAAATATAGAAGTCAGTCTTCCCTGGGAGCGTCTAGAAGTGCCTTATGGAATATACATTCTTCTAACAGACAGAGATGCTAAGGGAATAGGGACAAAGTAATTCTCATCAGAGCAAACAGAGACAAAGGCGACTGGCAGGGGAGAGCATAGGACATGTTTGAGAAAGTTGAACAATAATTTGGCTAAAAATACAGAAAGAAAACCATCATGCCCATGTCATGTAGAGTTTGAATGCTAAATCAGAAATCAGAGATTGTACTGAATAGGTAACCAATAGGGAAAACAACAGGGAGCATATGAAGTGTATAATATTCACATTGAAAACCCATAGAATTGAATGGCAGCCACAATAAGGTACATGAAGAGAAAGACTAATGAGAAACAGGCGTTTTTCCGGGACGCTTTCAGGACTCACAAGTGCAAGTACATGCACTCTCCATTGTGATTCGTTTTCGTGGAGGGCTCTAGGCAGCCAGCCTTTATCTTTCCTGGGCTTCAGGGGGACAAGGTTAAAGCTGCATCCAAGGATAGAAATAGCCCAATTGTTTGTTTCACAAATGGCTTTCATTCTTTACATGCAAACTTGTACATATAATCATCTTTAGAAGGGAATGCTCAAAGAGAGGGCAACAAGGGAGGGGTAATCTGGCAAGTTTAAATCTTCAGTTTCAATTAAACAAAAATACTTGATAAGATTCTTTTTCGAACAGAAAAGATTCTATTGGAAAGAAAAGTGCAGATAAGTCAAAGGGAATATTGATTTAATTAGCTCACCTTAAAAGAAATACTCGACAGCAAGCGTATAGCTTAGTTTGTCATTAGGTAAATGGTGAACAAGGGAAAAGCATCATAAACAGTCCAGCTCAGGTTTACTTCTGCAGGTTGATGTCCCAGAATAATCTAGATCATCCGTAATGAATCCTCAGGACCTCACCTAAGGCTGGGATCTTATAACCTGCTCAATAAATATTGACTAAATGACTTTACTTTCATTAACTTTACACCATGTATTTGCAATTAATAATGAAACTGTTTTGTATTGCCATTTGATATCTTAATATTTCAGTTATATGTCATAGGACCCAATCTTGTACTTTTCTGGAATCTCATTCTTCTCATTTTGTAAGTTTTTAAAAATTGATTCTTATTTACTTATTTTTTCATTTTATTTTATTTTTTCAGCCATTAAGAGTTGAATCCAGGCCCTTGCATATACTTTGCAAATGCTCTACTACTGAGCTACTCCCCTAGCCCATTTAATATTGTTTTTTAATCTTGTCACAGGGTCTCGTTTAGTTGTGCAGGCTCCCTGTGGCCGCAAACTTGACATCTTCCTGCCTTCATGGAGTCAGTAGGATGACAGACCAGTGCCAACGTGCCTGGCTTCATTCTTCTCATTTAATTATTAAGATTATCAATACACAGATTATTTTGAATTAGATTGCTACCCTCTCCTACTTCAGAATACAGGATTCAGAGTAGAGTAGATATTTCTTTTCAAACTTGTTATTTATGATTCAGTTTGTTCTATGTAAACTGCCAATCACTTTTACATAGGATTCTAGTGTCCATTCATAAGATGAATTCTCTGCTGTTTGGACAATTATTTACATAAATTATAGATTTTTGCTTTACAAAGATGAAAAGGGGCAGGATCCCCCACTGTTTCATTTCCTCCTTATGTGAAATCTGCTCTTCTAAGTCTGTTTGACTTCATATATGTGAGAGGTGAAAGTGGGAAATAGATACTTGGAGTCAGAAACCTAATTCTATTTATTCTTATCTTCCTGACCCATTTTCTTTCCAAATTTGTGTGAACCTAGCACGGTTATTTTTTTCAGTAATCATTTTGTTAAGTATATTTTATATTTTACCGAAAAGAGGTCCTACCTTCCAAGAGGTCACAGTCTGGAAGAAAGAAATTCAATAATAATCCCATTAATTGGCTTGGATATAAAATATAGGCTGTCAGTTAACAGAATCCCTATTTAACTGGACTTTGAAATTATCTCAGGATTAACCTCTATGTCCAGTGAAACTTCTTAGAGCAAAAAAATACTGTGTTCTAAGGGGTTTGGTGGTATTTTCAGAGGTACATGTAAACGTCCACATGGGGCTTGGTAGTTCAATGTATACTTTTTGAAATGCACTGTTTCACCTGCACTAGATAGCATTCCTCCAGCCGTAGCCCTGTGACGTCCGATCCTGTCAGATCTTGGAAGCTAAGCAGAGTCCAGACTGGTTAGTACTTGGATGGGAGACTGCCTCAGAACACCAGGTGCTGTAGGCTTGGGTGGAGGACCCCGAAACCTACTCCCAAAAAACAACCAGCCATTGAAAACCCTATGAACAGCAGAGAAGCACTGACAATAGTGTTTTGCCTGTAGTATGTAGGGTCGCTATGAGTTGGATATTGACTTGATGGCACCTAACAACAACAAGATAGCATTCCATTGGGGGTGGATAGTTACATAGAAGACATAGAAGTGAACTCACCCACACCTCAAACACTTACCAGTCATCTACCACATGCCAGCTAGTGGGCACTTGGGTTCTATGGTTGTGATGTGACCATGCCTTGAAGCAGTTCCTGGTCTGGTGGAGGAATTAAACAGGTAACAAAATAATTATATTACCTGATGATAAGCCCAACTAGGACAAGGAGGGAGTACCTATTCTATCTGAGAGTGCAGAGAAGCATCCCCAGAAGACATGGAGCGGGCAGGATCTTGGGAAGCAGGGAACAAGAGCAGCAACAGCAATAGTCAATTAGCAGACTCGGGAGTCATTCAGTATGGCTGGATGGTAGAATCTTGGCTGGGTTGGTCTGAGCGACTGAAAAGGTACTAATGGCAATGTTTCTCATTTCTGATTTATTTAGGAAACAAATATTTGTTCCTATGCAACTGGTCACAAACTTTGTATAAACGCCATGTAAAACGAATTGATAGTCCATTGATTGATCTGCCCTGTGACAACAGAAGTAGGATCTTCCTGTTCCTTCTAAGGAGCTTCAGACTGTAGACTTTTCCTTACACACTGCAGTGCTGGTTTCTCACCAAATCGCTGCCATGAGCCTTTAAGCTGGTTTGGGTCTGTCCCAGATGAATCTCGACTCCACACACATGCTCCTCTGATCTCTGCCCCCTTTATGATGAGAGCTGCTGGAAGGATTTCTCTAGTTTCACACTGCAACTTAATCCTGGATCACTTCAGCCTGGCTTTCTCATCCATCACTCAACCAAGACAGCTTTCCTCAAAGGTCACTAACGACCGCCATGTCTCTTGATAAGACAGACTCTGCCCTTTCCTTTCTTCTCCTCTCAGGCACCCTGGACGTGATAAATAGGTGTTTCTTTCTTGAAACAATTTCTTGCATTGGTTTCCATGACCTGACACTATGATTTTCCTCTTGTGTCTGTTTCTGCTAATGTCCTCTAATAGGCTCCTTCTCCTTTTCCTAATGGGTAAATGAGGGGCCCCTGAACACTCAGGATAAGACTCTTTTCCCTTTTTGCTCTTCTGTTATTAGGCATCATCACCCATAGCATGGATTGTATTTCTATGTACTCTAGATGCTCCCAAATTTAAATTTCCTGTCAAGGTCTGCATTTTAAAACCTGGGTTAAAGCCAAGCATGGTGACTCATGCCTTTAATTCTACTGACTCTACAGATGGAGGCAAGAGGATTACAAGTTCAAGGCCAGAGGCAGACTTCATAATGTAGTGAGACCCTATCTTAAAAAGTGAATTCACAAAAAGGTGCTACAAGTGCAGCCCAGTGGTAGAGCACTTGTAAAGTATGTGTGAGGCCATGAGTTCAACCCATAACCCCTCCAAAAAAAAAAAAAAAGAAGAAGAAAAAAAAAAACAACTTAGGTCAGTTTAACTTCCATCTGAGATGCATTTCCTAGTCTCTATCATTCTGAAATCTGGCCTGCTTTCTTTGTAGGAGGATATATAAATATCTACCCTGTGCTTTAAGTGTTCAAGAAACCATGAAAATCACTTCAGATTCTTTTGAGCTCAGCACTGTGACATTTGGGGATGGATCACATGTATTGTGAGGTCTTCTCTGAGTGCTGCATAATGTTTCATTCACACCCCTGGCCGGTACCCACTGGGTGGCAATGCGTGCAGACATTGTCAAGTATTTCCTGAAGAGGAGGAGTAGAGTGGGGGGGACCCTATCAGCCTTGACAAAGAATCATTGCTTTAGAAGGAACAAGTGAGTGAGCTGTCTTTTTAAAACCAGAAACCATCCTGATGTTTTCATAAAGCCACTGGAAGAATACTGGGCGTGGTGGCACTTGTCTGTAATACCAGTGGCTTGGGAGGTGGAGGCAGGAGGATGGCAAGTTCGAGACCAGAGGCAGTCTGCGTAATTTAGCGAGACCCTGCCTCAAAAAGTAAAAAATGGGCTGAGGGTGCAGCTCACTGGTCCAGAACTTGCAGAGCATGCAAGCACAAGGCCCTGGGTTCAACCCCCAGTACCACAAAAAAAAAAAAAAAAAAAAAAAAAAAAAAAAAAAAAAAAAAAAAAAAAAAAAAAAAAAAAAAAAAAAAAAAAAAAAAAAAAAAAAAAAAAAAAAAGCCACTGGAAGAAAAGATTCCATTTAAGTCAGAAAAATATGAACTCTAGCAGGTGAATTCTGAGTTCAAATGTATGCCTGAAATTAAATATATTAAGTATATTGTATGAACCATTGCTGTGTCACCACTGGGGATGTAGCTAACGTGTTAGCTAATGTTAGCTATGCGTTACAAATTTCATGGTGTTTCTAAAATATACTTCAGGAAACTTGCCAGAGCAGCCATTTGCCCAGTGAGAAACAAGGTACCACATTTGGGCCTTCTAACACCACCAGGCTTTTCTCACAGCATTTTTCTCCTTCCCCTTCATCTACAACCCACTACGACAATGTTTTTTGAAGTCACCTGGTCTTCTTGTCACTCAGTGTCACCCTGTGTCGTACTTCCCGGAATGACTCATGCCTTTCCCTTAACCCCTTTCCATACTTTAGAATTTAATTCAGGTACTATGTTCCCAAGGAGGCCTTCTCTGAACCCCCCAAGTTACCTTTACCTTTTAAATACTGTCTCAGGGGTATGCTCCTTCCTTTCTTCTAAACTTACCTCAGATGCACTTGTATGATTGACATTTATCACACTCAGTGCTATGTAGGGACTGGGGTTTAGTTCAGTTGGTACAGCGCTGCTCTGTGGTCTCTGAGGCCCTGAGTTCAAGCCCTAGCACTGCAAAAATGGGAGAAAGACGTGGCAATCCACTCCCAAAGCAATCCTGAAACCATCAGCCATTGAAAATCCTATGAGGGTCGCTATGAGTTGGGCACTACTTGATGGCACCTAACAACAACAGCAACAACAACAACAGTATTTAGAGTACAAACTCTAAAACATTAATCCATTGCTGTAACATATATGATTAATTCTAAGATCAAAAGATAACCACCTACCAGGCACATGGGCTGCTACTGGCTCGTCAGCTGCACAGGATATTTGAAGTCAACATTTGTATTCAAAACGCCTTTAATAGCAATTGTCCACAAAGACAGACCACTTTCTATACACCACAATTTTTATATCCTCTACCACCATCTTACACAATGATGCTCTTTTTCAGAGTCATTAAGTTCTGGGGTCAAATATTTTTCATTCAATTTAAGAGAAATGGCTTTAGGTGGTAAATTCATTATTTCTTATTTTACTGTACCACACAAAATGGCATGAGTTTTAAACCGAAAATCCCACTGAGTCAGAGCTGGGACATACGGTATCTTACAGTGGTTCCCTTGTTTGTAGTGTGTCTATTTTACTTTTGGATCATCAGAAGAAAGGTCTGTAATCTTCAGGATACCCTTGGGACCATTTCTTGGTGAAAAGTTGAAGCCTCATATTTGCTTTGTGAATCAATGAGACTTTTCAGGCAAGATGTTAAGGTCCGATTTTGATACTTGGTCTAGGTCAGCTTGTGAATTTGTGCTGGAAGTTAATGGTGCCATGAATTTTCAATCTATTTTAAAATTTTCCTATTCTCACAGCGTTTAAAATGTGTCATGAACTGGCTTTCTCCTCCGTGTCCTACAAACTATGATAAATAATGTGTGCCTCTGGGTGTTTTCAAACTGCCCGTGGGTAGAGAGAATGATGTTAATATCCACAACTCTGTGAATGTCTGTTAGAGTTGAAATATCAAAATCTAAAAGCAACTTATTTTCTTTGATATATCTTCATATTTTACAACCTAGGTGGGAACAATGGAAAGTTTTGACATGTTCGAATATCTCTGAACCATGAAGTTAGCAAATGACAATGCTTTGTTGTCATTTTAAATGATAATGAGCATTTTAAACTATTGGAAAAACTTTTTATACTTTCTGCCTGTATGTATCACTGCACTAAAATTAAATGTGAACCTAATAGAGAAAAGAAACAAAGAAGCAATGTTGAGGCCTACTGAAGGTCATAGAGCTTGCAAGGTTACAGCTGAGAGGAGTAAATGGAGAAGTGTGTTCTTGATGACTGTTCAACAGGTTCCAGGTCATGCACTCTATTAGTCAGTAGCTGCACTGTCATATGCCACAAATGTTGACCTCATTGTCTTAAGCAAATATTTCTACCTTCCAAATAATAATTATGGTAGCTCTTGCATGTTCATTTAAATTAACTAGATGAAAATAGAATCATGTATGTGATCCCTAGAAAAGGAACTGTACTTTCTCCACAATTGCAGTATGAAATAGTTTTTGCAAGTCGAAGATTATTTTAACAACAAATTGAGATGCCGTCTGAGATATTTAGGCATTGTGTACCTATTGCATGTTAAGGTTTGAGACTCCCGTTTTAATTTCCATATTGAGCAATAGGATTGCCTTGCAAATTTCCAAAGAGAAATAAATCAATAATATATTCATATGTCAATGCTCCTATTAACTTTGATCAGCATCTGTTTTTATCTGTACTCTTAACAACTATTCAAAAATTAAGGAATGCTTGCTTTGCCTGCAACTGGTTTATATAAGTCAATGAGAATGAGTAACTGGGACAGGGAGGAACACTGGTTTGGATTATTTAAAAGAGTGGACCATGATGTCATTGATTTAGTTCTTTACTTTGTGGCTTCAGTTGCACACAGGCACTCGCTAGTCTTGGAACTGTCAACATTCCATGTAAATTAGCCATGGTGTATGACATGCTGTGTGACAAACAGGGGTTCTGGGCACCAGTGCCAGCTCTTATTCTCCCACCAGAGGATGGTAATAGCCTGAACACCCTGGCTTTTAATACTTATGCCACACACTATTATGGCTGTGGTTCAGGTATCTGGGGGTGTGGGGCAATGAAATAGGAGATACACTGAATTTTGCAAATTTCCCTCAGGAGTTTAATACTCATTTTGTCTCTATAATTTTATCAATTCATCCAACATAGAGTTCTGAAAGAAGTAGTTTAGCAAGGCCTATGCCTCCATCTGTTTTCTGTTGCTGTAACAAGATACCAGCGACTGGGTACTTTATAAAGAAAAGAAGCTTATTTGGCTCATAGTTCTTGGCTGGGAAGTTTGCGATCATGGCATTGGCATTTGCTCAGCATCTGTTGAGTGCCCTATACTGTGTCATGACAGGGTAGGGTCACCATGTATTGAAACCCAGCAAGGATGCTGGCTCTGGTATCTCTTCCTCTTTTTGTAAAGCCAGCAATGCCACCATGCCCCTCCTTTGTGACCTCATTCATCCTAATTATCTTCCAGAAACTCCACTTTTGAGTATCATTAACATATGAATTTGGGTAGCTTTCCAATACACAAACTTTTGGGGGACACATTCATAAACTGTTCTAGATAATACAGGAAAGATAAAGATTTTGAAATATAAGTTTCTTATCTCTAAGAAGAAATGCTTTTCAAAAGGCATAATTCCTACAAATTTTCCCACAGTACATGAGTAGATCTCACTGCAGACTGGAAGTGTATAAATCACTCCAGGGTATTATTAAGATAATAACCCCACGTAAGGGCCACAGCTGCAGCAGGGAGCCTTGGTAGCATGGATAAGGATCAGTGAATCTTGAAGAGCCTGAGCACACAGTAGAACCACAGGGAGGACACAGGAAGACTGATTGCTAGGCCCACCCCTGGAATTTTGGATTTAATAGGAGAATTTGCATTTCTAACACATAACCATAAGGACATAAGGACATAAGGACACATTAAGTGCTATTAGGCATTAGGGTCAAGACCATGTAGCTACAGATTATAGCAAGAAGCAAAAAGAGATATTTCATTCTTTCACACACAGGAATATTTGTGAGTTAGCAAGGCTACTATTGGAAACCTGGCCATGTTAGCTGGTTTTGTATATTTTACTCTCTCTTGTGCAGTTTTCTCATCTCTTCATGATATCTAATGCCTACAAGCTACAAGCCTAGGGGCTACTGATATTTGGTGGTTAAACATGTTGGGTGTGGTGCTGGCCTCTTTCATAGGGTATCAAATCGCAGCTCTGACATTTATTAACTCTATGATTTTGTGCAAATTACTTATATTCTCGGGGCCATGATTTCTTGTTCTAGAATGGAAATAATAGTACCTACTCCAAATATGACTATTAGGATTCTTGAAATAACACATGTAATGCACTGGGAACAGTGACTGGCAAATTGTTAATTATGATCATCCCTCAATATCCACAGGTGTTATATCTGTAGATACAACCAATCTCAGATTGAGAACATTCAGAAAACCAATTACATCTCATCTATACCAAATATGTCCAGACATTTTTCTTATTATTTTTCCCTACACAATTCTGTATAACAACAATTAACAGAGTGTTTATATTGCATTAAATATTATAAGTAATCTAGAAATGATTTAAAGTATATGGGAGAATATATGTAGGTTATATGTAAATACTAAATTTTATACAAGGGACTTGAGTATCAATTTCATGGACACTGAGAGATGACTTAGCTTAAATAAATCTTAGCTTCTTTCCTCTTCATTTTTTATTCACATAGTTTTCTTCATTTTATTTTTCATTTTTATGGTTAATTCTTACAGGGAATTATAGGGCTCACATATTACCATTTGAATAAGTGGATGTATTAATGTACAGTTAAAATATATATATACACACAAAGGGAACGAGAGCAGTCAAGTCATCCTCTCCAGCATTGTCCTGCAAAGAATACCACCTTGGGCAACTGAAATAAGATTAGCAACTACTACAAAAATTGAGAAGTATGATTTCAGTATTAAGCTGTTGGGTAATTTATTTTGTACTAAAGGAATTGTCACATATACCAAATAGAATAGATATCCTTACTAGCCAGCTATGGAAACTTCTTCAGAACATTTAAGCAGGAAAAGGAGATAAAAGATACACAAACATAAAAGAAGAACTTAAATTGTCTTCTTTGAAGATGACTCAGTCTTATATATGTTGTTGTTACATGCCGTCGAGTCAGTATCTGACTCATAGCGACCCTCATAGGGTTTTCAGTGGTGACTGTTTCAGGATTGCCTTGAGAGTGGATTGCCAGGCCCTTCTCCCATTTTTGTGGTGCTGGGAATTGAACTCGGGACCTCAGAGACTGCAGCACAGTGCTCTACCAACTGAGCTAAATCCCAGCCCCAGTCTTATATATAGAAAACTCTAAAGAGTTCACCTAAGAAACCTGTTAGGAGTACTCAATATGGAGAGGAAAATTGTAGTGTAGAAAATCAGCACACAAAACCCCATAGGATTCCTGTCCACTAATAATGATCTATCTGAACAAGACATTATAAAAACAATCCCATTTACAGTAGCATCAAAAAGAATCAAGAACACATTTAACCAAAGAGGTGAAAGGTAGACACAGCAATAACCTGGTACTTGTCATTAATTGATTTTGGGAGGCATGATGAGTACCAAAACTGATGAGAACCAAACAAAATTTTCCCACAAGGAATAACGTAAATAAATTTAATGCATACCCAAACCAAAGACAATTCATATTTTAAGGCAATATGTGAAAAAATAGGGTTGTATATTATTACATTGCATGAGAAATAAACCTAAAAACATAATAAGTACTTAGGATAAATAAATAAGTAAGTAAATAAATAAAATAAAAGCTTCACTTGACCTGTACTGAGAAAGTCGAATGGAATGGTGGGAGGAAAGTGATGAAATATCTTTGGCCACCTTTCATTGCTGCTCCTTCTGTAGTCCCTGCAGTTCCTTAGTGCTGAGCTCTTCATGAGGTTCTACCACTAACTCTTCCACATCAGTAACATTGACCTCTAGACCCAGGGATTGGCCCAAAGATACAACATACCACACAGCTGTACTCTTTGTGCCTGCAAGCTTAGTCAGCTTCAGTCCTTTCCAAATCTCAGCCACAGCTTCTGGGCACAAATTCTTCCCCACTGAATTCATTGACCTGTAAGGGACATCTGTCCAGTCCTCATCAATTAAGTTAAAGCAGTGCAGTATAGCTCATTTTCTTGGGACTCATGATGAGGAAAAAAAGTACAAAATATTTAATAGAACCACAGAAGATAAGATCACAAAAGGATGTGCACAGGGCAAGAGCTATGGCGTGAAACTGTTTTGTCTTGAAAGGGTAGCAAGTCACAAGGAAACCAACACTAACAAGTTCTAGCTAGCATGTCTAATACCAAACAGTGAGTCCTGGGACACAATTTTTGCATTGAAATACATCAAATACCAAATTTGATGAGTTTTGAAGCAGTCGAGTACAAGAGTATGACTGTATATAGATATAACATATGTATATTATATTGGAGGTGACAAAAATGTATACACATTTTAAGAGATGTTATTTATGTACTAGTTTTAGAGGTTGAATTGAATTACAATGGTAACCACTTTGAGAACCTCTTATAATTGGAGAAGTCAAATGTGACTTATATTCATCATTTGTTCTTGATATATATTGAGCATTGAAATTTTAATATTTAAAATGTGTATACATTTTCTGATACCTCCTGTATCTGTCCTCCAAACTATAAAACTCTGGTGAAAGAAATTAGGGAAGACACAAATAGATGGAAAGATATCCTATGTTCATGGATTAGAACAGTTAATATAGTTAAAAAGGCCATATTACCCAAAGCAATCTACAGATTCATGTGCAATTCCTATTAAATTTCCATTGTTATTTTTCATGGAAATGGAAAAAAAAATCCTGACATTCATATGAAACCACAAAAGACTGACTAGACAATACTTACAAAGAAGAACAAAGCTGGAGATATCATACTTCTTGATTTCAAATCACATTGTAAAACTATAGTAATCAAAATAGTATGGTATTGGCATTAAAAAAAAAACATATACCAATGTGACAGTATAGAAATCCCTGACAAAGTGCACAAGTATATGATCAATGAATCTTTGACAAGTGCTCCAAGAATACACAATGGGGAAAATAGTCTCTTTAATAAATGGTGTTGGGAAATCTGGACTTTAAAAATGGGCTGAATAGACATATCCTGAATAAACATGTTTCCAAAGAAGTCACACAAATAGCCAACAGGTTTTTAAAAGATACTCAGCATTACTAATTACTAGGGAAATACAAATCAAAGTGCAGTGAAATATCACCTCCCATCTAATATTAGGAAGATTATTATAAAAAGTCAAAGTACAGCAAGTTTTGGCTTAGATGTGGAGAAAAGGGAACACTTATGTGTTGCAGGTGGGAATATGAATTGATAAAGTTGTTATGGAAAGTAGTATGAACGTTCCTAAAAAAATTAGAACTACCAGATGATCTGGCAATCCCTCTTGAGGGTATAAATATGTATCTACAGGAAATGAAATCATAGGTCAGAGACGCTTGCTTTCCCATGCTCATTGCAATGTTAGTCATAATCACTAACATATGAAAAGAAAGTTTGTGTGATAAAGAAGATGTGAAGATGGACTACAATAGGTAAATATAGTTCAGAAGATAAAAAATGATTGTAAGAACATAACAAATGTTTTATGGAGATAAATCAAGCAGTACTTTGCTGTTGAAAGGACATAAAGCTGTAAGACAGGACATAGGTGGTAAGGAGTCATAGGCATTCAGACTATGCATTTGGTTGTCTAGAAAAATGGCCGTATGCTTCACAGCATTTGGGAAATTCAAAGAGGCATCTTAGTGGGATCCAGACAAATTCACGAAATGAATGAAGACAAATACTTTTGTTGGAAAGAGAGTTAGTCCTTATGATCATCACTAATTCTTCCTTCTTGTAGGACTTTCTCCTCTCCTTTCTTTTCTTCCAAGTTATCCTTTTTAGGACTATACTTATCACCAAATCTGGTTTCTGAGGGAAAGTCTCTTTGGTCACTTATTTTTTTTTCCCATTAGGAAAATTTAACTTTTCCTGTTTTAGGTAACTTTATTCAAGAAGGTTTATGTTGGTCCCTGCTTCCACAGTGCAGTCTTTGTGACTAGAAGGATAAGCAGTAACTCATATGTTTCTGGAAATGTTAAGAATAAAGAGAATTTAGACATCCATTGATTCAGACTTAAAATAAGGGAGAATGTACATGAACAACAGTCTCCTCCTGCCAAACAAAACAAAACAAAACACATAATTATATATATTTTTTCTGGCACATACACTTTTATTAAACCAAAACCCTACACCTGATGGCCCATGCCAGAGCAGAAATGAAGGCGCTCCCTCTTGGTCCTCCTCTTCCCTCACTACTGTACAATTTTCAATGGTCTTAAGCCAGATTTATGCTAGGAAAGAAGGAAGGAAGGGGGGAGAGAGAAGGAAGGGAGGGAGGGAAAGGAAAAAAAGAGAAAGATGAAGAAAGAAAAGAAATGAAGAAAGGAAGACAAAAAGAGAAAGAAAGAAGAAAAGGAAGGAAGGAAGGGAAGAGAGAAGGGGGAGGGAGGGAAAGGAAAGAATAGAGAGAAAGAGATGAAGGAAGAAAAGAAATGAAGGAAGAGAAACAGAAGGAAAGGAAGGAAGAAGGGAGGAAAATGAAAGAGAGAAATAGAAAAGAAAGAAAACATGAATGTGCTTCCTTAAAAAATGATACCTGTCATTTGTGACAACTGGTATGAACCACAGGGACGTTATGCCAAGCAAAATAAGCCAAACACGGAAAGACAAATACCACATGATCTCAATGAGATATCGAATCTTACCAAGTGAAACTCATAGAAATAAGGTAGATGGGTGCCTACCAGTAGCTAGGGGTTTGGGAAATACAGATGCTAGTGTAAGGACACAAATTTTCTGTTGAAAGATAAGTAAGTCAGCCAGACACCATGGCAAACATGGCTCAGGGGGCTGAGGCAGGGGGGATCACAAGTTCCAGGCCAGAGGCAACCTACACAACATCACAACATATGGAGTTGTTGTTGTTGTTGTTGTTAGGTGCTGTCGAGTCAGTATCCAACTCATAGCGACCCTCATGGGGTTTTCAATGGCTGACCGTTTCGGGATTGCCTTGGGAGTGGATTGCCAGGTCCTTCTCCCATTTTTGCAGTGCTGGGAATTGAACTCAGGACCTCAGAGACTGCAGAGCAGTGCTCTACCAACTGAGCTAAATCCCAGCAACATATGGGGTGCCTGTCTCAAAATACACAAAAAGGAGTTAAGAGTGCAGCTCAGTGGTAGAGCATTTGCCTAGTGTGCACAATGCTGTGGGTTCAACTCCCTCAGGACTACAAAGCAAAAGGGAGTGTCTGGGGCTGCAGCTCAATTGTAGAGCACTTGCCTAGTGTGTGTGAGGTCCTGGGGTCAACATTCCAATACTGAAAAAAAAATGCATAAGTCCTAAAGAACTAGTGGACAGCAAGGTAGATATAGTTAATACAATATGCTTGAAATTTTTTATAAAGGGACATTTTAAGTGTTCTTACTACACACACAAAAGGTAATTTGCAAGGTGATGGATGTGTTGATTAGCTTTATTGGATGTACATGAATATCATCCAATACAATTAAGAACCATTATCACTTTGTAGATTTTCAGCATAGGCAATTTTTATTTTTCAGTCATTCCTCAACCTGGGGAAAAAAAACAGATTTGTGGAAAACTTCCCAAATATCAAGAAGAGCTTAAAGCCGTGTCATTTCAGACACTGACAATTGTTCTTTTGATTGGAAAATTAGAATCTAAAGTTGTGAATGGATGGGAATTCTGGGGCCTGATTCAGTTTGGGCAGGGGACATCACACCTTGGAGACAGACTGCATGACCTGCCTTCCTACGCGGGATGGCAAAATAATTCTCCCTGAAAGTCCAACCCAGCCCTGCTAACCTTACAAGACAAGGGACTTTTACTTTCTTTTACTTTAGAACATTCTCCTTATTTACTTTTATTCTGGGCTTCTCCTTTCAAATTCATGCTCATACTAACATTCTGGCTTTACTGTGCTGCTTTTGCAAGCCGACTTATACTCTGAATTAATAATCAATTGTTTACTAGACTTAAAGCCTTTTGGAGATTTTTGAATAATATTTTGTTCCAGCTCTTATGCATCACAGATAATTATTTTTGGTCTGATACACCTATATGTCCTGTGTCTTTCTCCAACGGCAATGACAGAGGAAAAATTTCCTACTTGGCCCCCTCTCCCAACCTTAACATGTTTTTATTATTGTTGGTGGTGGTAGTTTGGGTGTGTTTGATAAGTCACTGAAAACACAATTTTTCCAAATCACAAACATAGGACTAAGTAGGTCTGGAAACACCCAGAAAATGTGATTTGACTAAGAGATGTCATAGGTTTATCAGCAATGTATGAGATGTGATCAGAAGATATGGTGAATGCTTAAAGACACATTGCCATTAATCTCTGTCAAAATATTCCCTCTGGCTTCCAGCACACCTATCCCATGGTTCTTGTCCCTTTCTGAAGCAGTTCTGGAAGTCCTCTTTCCTGAGTTGTTGTGATTGTTGTTGTTGTTAGGTGCCGTCAAGTCGGTATCCAACTCATAGCGACCCCGAAACTGTCAGCCACGGAAAACCCTCTTTCCTGAGAGTCTTTAGTTATGCTGTTGTGGCTGCTTTGATGTTCTGAATCACTTTAAAATGTTTACCTTTCATGGTCATTTTGACTTTGGGGAAGAGCCAGAAGTTGCACAGTGCCAGAAGCAGTGAATAAGGAGGATGAGGATACACCGTTGTGTTTTTATGTGATGCAAACTGCCACCCCAGAAGCGATGTGTTACGTGGAGTGTTGTTATGAGGGAGGATGAAACTGAAGACACTCAGGGAAGAGGTCTTCCAGAGCTGCTTCAGAAAGTAGCAAAAATGATGGGATACTGAGTTTGAAGCCAGAGGAGTATTTTGAGGGAATTAATAGCAATGAGTCTTTTACTGTAATTAATATATATAATATATAAATTATATGTTATATAATTATATATTATTGATATTATATTAATATATATTCTATATATTAATGTATATTGAATGTATATTATATATATTCAATATATAAATGTTATCAATGTATACTTACACATAATTGTATATTATTAATATATTAATATATATTAATAATATATAATAATATATATATTTAAGCCAGCAACCAATCCTTTCAGACCTTGGAAACTAACCAGGGTCGGACCTGGTTAGTACTTGGATGGGAGACCACTTGGCAAGATCCGGTGCTGCAGGCTTGGCAGACACCCGGCAACCCACTCCCCCCAAACTATCAGCTACTGAAAACCCTTTGAGTAGCAGAGAAGCACTGACAATAGTGTTTTGTCTGTTGTTGGACACCAACTCAAGGGCACCGAACAACAACAGATTGTATTTTTAAATTTAAACATTCACCATAGCTTTATTACACTTCACATGTTCAAAACAAGTCATCTGACATGGTTCAATACTTGTGTTTGATATGATCACATTTAATTTCTAGGAGGTGCCCTTCTGCTGACTTTGTCTCTAAATTTTAGGCTAATGCCTTCACTCAGAGGCAAAAGATGAATATAGGCAGAATAATCAAAATTAAGGAACAACTTTGTTTTTATCTTTTCTATAAGTTGCTTTTGGTATTTGGTTGGCAATAATATTCTCTCGGAGAAGGGCCTGGCAATCCACTCCCAAGACAATCCCAAAGCACTCAGCCATTGAAAACCCTATGAGGGTCGCTATGAGTCGGATACCGACTCCACGGCACCTAACAACAACAACAATAATATTCTCTCACTCCTCTAACTACTCCAGTCACTGGTTGACTTGCTGTGGGCAGTCAATCACATCAGGCCCAGGGTTTCTGTTTGTTGTTTTTTGCAATATTAGCGGGCTGAACCATCTACCACTGGGATGCACCACCAGTTTTTAAGTGAGAATCTAGCTAAGTAAGTAACACA
Source organism: Pedetes capensis (assembly GCA_007922755.1). Classification (NCBI taxonomy): domain Eukaryota; kingdom Metazoa; phylum Chordata; class Mammalia; order Rodentia; family Pedetidae; genus Pedetes; species Pedetes capensis. The sequence goes on from VMDO01032040.1 coordinate 18,282, forward strand.
GGCTGCTTCTGCCCCTCAACTCCTGATCCTTGTGCCTCTGCAATTATAGGCGTTGGCCACTGCACTGGGTTGTTTTGGATGGCATTTGTCTGGACCTCAATATTAAGCACTAATTTGTAACATTCTTGGCCAGGTGTGGTGGCGCACACCTGTAAGCCCAGCGAGTCAGGAGGCAGAGGCAGGAGGATCCCAAGTTTGTGACCAAAGGCAGTCTGTGTAATTTAGCAAGACCCTTTCTGAAAAAGTAAAAAAAAAAAAAAAAAAAAAAAAAAAAAAAAGGGCTGGGTGTGCAGCTCAGTGGTCCAGCACTTGCAAAACATACAAAGTGGAGGCCCTGGGTTCAATCCCCAGTACCTGAAAAAAAAAAATGTACCATTGTTTCCACTCAGTTTGGATTCTCTGTTCCAGCACATTGCAACATTGTATGCTTTAAGTTCCTGTGTAAACCTTAGAGGCATTGGTAAATAGAAATAGAGACATGTTTGTGGCTTCTCCTTCCCTTTCAGGTGAAATTTCAGATCCACCCATCCTGAAACTTTAAAGAATGTACCGCCCTTCATACACAGTGCAATTATTTGACAGCAAAGGGGCTGGCTGTGATTCTGTTGTAGAAGGCCCACCCGCTTCAGAAGCAGAGCTCCGGCAGAGCGTTGATTGTCTGCATCCTTCTCTGAGTGGCAGTCCCCAGCCACAACTCACATTTTCTGTTCTCAGTGGAATTTTTTTTGTATCACCTCAGCTTGTTCCCCATCAGTCTCTTAACAGGAAACAGTATTCGAAAGCAAGAACATCAGTCACATTTTTGAAGGTCCCTGGGAAATTATTATTTATGGATTGGTGATGAATCTTCCACTCTTTATAGGACAGAAATTCTAGATTAGAAACGCGGTTAGGAAAACACCACCATCATTACCCCTATAGCTTTTCCAGCAAGCACAGAGAGCGCAACAACTGGCCGAACCAGTGGCGATTTGGAACACAAAAGATCAGCAAAACAGCCCCCAGCTCAGGGTGGAACCACAGGCCATGGGCTTGGCACAGGTTTTAAATAATTTTCTGCAAACTGTGAACCTCTCCCAAAATGAAAGCCAATAAACATCCAAGAAAGTGGCTTGTTGTTGTTGTTAGGTGCCGTCGAGTCGGTATCCGAC
>VMDO01032041.1:0-19426 GCA_007922755.1 Pedetes capensis
TGGTACAACACCCTGGTAGATTTTATTACACAGAAAAGTTTAAAAAGGCAATGTTCTAATCACGTCAGACTGTAAAAGGGCTGTGGAAAGTGATTTGATTAAAGAACATTGTGTCGCAAGCTACTGCTCTTTAGATGAGACTCATTTTAATAGATATAAAAAGGTGAATCTTATGCTAAAATCTTCTTTACTGAGTTGTATAAGAAACTGGGAGATGTTCTTGATCTTCTTCTTGATTAATATACTCAGTATATATTTTAGAACCAAAAAAGATGAAGGATGACATTTTCATCAGATTTTAAGCTCTGGAGTCAGTACACATTGCTTTTCTTTTGCTATTACAGTGTTCAAAATAAATGAATGTTGAAGTACATATAGTAACTGAAGAAGCAAATGACAGTAGAAATGTAAAATTAATTTTACAGCCACTACTTTTGTTTTCTTTTGTATTTTATTTTTTATTTTTTAAATTAATTAATTAATTAATTAATTTTGAGACAGGCTTTACTGTGTAGCCCAAGCTGGCCTCAAACTCAGAATGCTCCTGCTTCAGCCTCCTGAGTGCTGGGATTACAGGCATGTCACACCACGCCCATTTACAGCCACTAATTAAAAAAAAAACTGGTTAAGAACATTCTGAAAAAGATTTCTTATAGTTTAAAAACTTAATTTTGGAGATAGTATTATGAATATCCAAATGACTGTTGACTTTTTGATTTGCATGTTATAAAATCTGAGTGTTATGGTTCAGGTGTTTATGTCTCCCCAAAGTTTATATGTTGAAATCCTAACCTATCAGGTGACAGAATTAGGAGGTAGGAGCTTCAGGGAGATAATTGGATCATGAGGGTAGAGAGCTCATGAACAAGATTAATGTCCCTGTTATGAAGTAGCTAGCTTAGGCATTAGCAGGCAAGAGGGCGGAAAGGGGGATTGAAAATGGCTCCTGCCGTTCTGCTATGATGAAGAAGCCACATGCATCTCTGAGGACATTGGAAGGTCATTTTCAACGGGGTCCCCTACTCGATTCAAGCCCTCAATCCATTTTCAAAACAAAAACCCTAGGCCCACATCATACTAGGCACCCAGAGGTTGTGTGCCCAGGGCAGATGTCACACTAGGTTTCTTTCCTTTCCTCTCTCATCCTCTTTTCCTCTCTACTACTCACTCTTCCCTGTCTAGTAACCATGTGCCTGTCTCTCCCTTCTCTCAGGGCTGCCATCTTGTCTGTCTGTCTAAGACACCTTTCCTTCCAAAAAGCCTCCTTAACTCTCTTGCTCTCTGGCTTCTTTACCTTCCCCTGGGGAATAGAAACCTCTTTAGGCTGAGTCACCCAGGGAGTGCAGTTTTTATTTTTTGTTTGTTTGTTTTTTGTTTTTTTCAGTTTCCTTTCTGGGTTTATCTAAGCTTTTCCAGGTTCCTCAGTTTTCCCCATAATTATTCCTTAAAGGCTTACTATCTTTAATAAGCCTATTTTATACTCTCTACTATAACTTCTGTGTCAGGTATAAGTTCTTTTGTATGCTGAATACAAGGACCGAGGTTTTGCTGCCAGATTCCCAGACCTGTACTCCAGACTGCCTACCTGTGCTCCCTGTGTCTCCCTATAACACTATAAAAGAGGAGGAAGGGCTGGAGACATAGCTCAGTGGCAGAGACTTTGCTTAGCATGCTCAAAGCCCTGGTTCTGATCCTCAGCACTGCCAGAAAAGGGAGTGGGCATAAAAGGACTCATTATCTCATCTACTCTATGAGGACACAGTAAGAAGGTGCTGTCTGTGAAGCAGGAAGAGGGCCCTCACTAGGGACCTAATCTGTTAATACCGTAGTCTTGAACTTCTCAGCCTTCAGAACTATGAGTAATAAATATTTGTTTATAAGCCACCTACTCTATGGCATTTTGTAACAGCAGCACAGACCCTGAGGCTAGAAAACAAGTGAAGTTGTGTTAATTAGAATATAATGTTTTAAAAAGTTGAAAATATTTCTAATTACTATTTGTATTCATGATGGAAAATAAGGATTGACTTGGAAAAGAACTGCTAGGGGCAGAGAGAAGTGAGAACAGTTTTGGGTTACTTTTACAACCTCTTAAACTAAGCTCCTGAGGAACTGGTAAGTGGCTTGAATATGGGTATTTAGAAAGAGCCTCAGGGAACATCAGGAAGTTATAAGAATTCCATTGTAGATAAACCATTAAAATTTGTTTTTACAGTTCTAGTAGTAGCAATTACATTGGTAGTAGCAGAAAATGTTCTTAAAGTGTTAAGAAATATTGCTGGTATAAACAAAACCCTACTGTGTTTAAGCAAGGTAAAAGGATGAGCATTAAAATAGTTTAGGCTCAAAATACTAGAATTAAAAAGATACATTCTCAGGTGTGTGTATATATATTACATATATATGTATATGTATGTGTATATATATAGATATATGTAATATGTATATGTATATGTACATATATATATTTTTTTCATTATTAGGTATCTGCAACCATAGCACCCTGGCATCTGATTCCACCTGATCTCAGAAGCTGAGCAGGGTTGGCCTGGTTAGTCCTTGGATAGGAGACCGTCAGGGAATTCTAGGTGCTGCAGGCTAGGGAGAAGGAGCTGGCAATCCACTCCCAAAACAAAAATACTATGAGTAGCAGAGAACCACTGACAATAGTGCCAGGCATGGCACAGTGTCAGGGGGTGTTCTGTTCTGTTCTACACAGGGTCGCTATGAGTCAGACCCAACTTGATGGCACCTAACAACAGCAACATTCTAGGGTAGAAAATTCCTCTATGATTCCTAGAAGTCCCTGAGATTTTTATATATGGTATGTGCCAGAAGAATTTATAATCCCAAGACATAAAGCAATATTTCTCAAGATTTGTTTGAACTTTACACTTTAGAATTCAAGGAAATGTGAATATGGAAATAGATGCCCTGTGTTTTGTTTCCCCATGAATCACTGGTACTTCCAGTAATGCCTAGAATATACTGAGACCCCAAGAGATGTTGTAAATGAATGAATGAACTGGTGTTGGATGCTGCACCTCAATTTAAAGTTGTTCGTTCATCGGAGGGAAAGCCTTATGTCTGGAAATAGGGCCGAAGTGTATTTGGAGCATTGTAACGTTCTTATGTTATCCTTGATCAGAAGCCTCAGAAGATGATTATAAAATCTGGTTCTGGACTAAGACCTCAGGGGTAAGTAGGCAGGGAAGGTAAAACAAAATAAAATAAAAGCTAAATTTTCTCATTCATAATGAGCATATAAATAAATCTAATTTCCAAAATTCAAAAGAAAAAAAATTAATGATAGAAATATGAACTCTCTATACTTGAAGATTTTTTCATGAAATAATAATAATAATCATTTTAAAACCATAAAGAGATGTTTGAAGAGATAAATGAGGACACAAAAATCCACAGAAGCTATGTTTATATATAAATTATGCACAGTAGTAGGCTATGAAACCAGACAGATGGCAATAAAATATGAAAAGTAGATTTTGAAAAGATCTACGTTGACATATTAGAAAAAAGGAATTTTTAAAACAAAAAAATAAATATTTAAAATAAGTAAAATGAAGAATATTTTAAAACAAAGAGGCACACTTTGAAAGTCTATACCAACTTGTCTCATAGAAATTCCAAAATCTTGGGAAAGGTCACAAAATGATATTTGAAGACTTCTTGTTGTTGTTAGGTGCCATCAAGTCAAGTCTGACCCACAGTGACCCTATGTACAACACAACAAAACACTCCCCGACAGTATGCCATGCCCAGCACCATGTCAGTGCTTCTCTGATATTCAGAGTTTTTGATGGCTGATTGTTTCAGGATTGTTTTGGGAGTGGGCTGCCAGTGCTTTCTCCCATATTTATGGTGGTGTGAATGAAACCTAGAGCCTCAGAGAGGACAGAGCAGCACTCTACCAACTGAGCTAAACCCCAGTCCCAATTTGAAGACTTAGTAAATAAAAATTTCTAAGAATTATAGGAGGATATTGAATGAAAGTTAATCTTAATTACCCAAAAAGTTAAATAAAAATAAATGCAAAAGAAGTGACACATTAAAACTGAAATTGAAATTGTATTGAAATTGAAAAATATCACAAAGAGAGAATGTAATAACAGCTGAGAATAAATAGATCTGAGGTTGAAGCCCTGGGCTATTACTATTCCTACATTTAGTAGTGAGGAAGATGAAAAGCAACTGACAAAAATGGAGGAGAAGTCAGTGAAGTAGGAGAAAAACTAAGAAGAAACTTTTCAGAAAGGCAAAAGAAGAAAGCATTTCAAGAGGGAAGAGTAATAGAATGGATTGAACTTTACTAATAATAATAAGAATGTGAAGGTTGAAAGCACAGTTGATTGTTTGTGTTTGTTTTCTTCTCTAAGGAGAGAAAGTGGAGGGCGGATCTTGCAACCTTCCCAGGTATCTCTTCCCAGGAGCTAACCACTCCACCACCTGCTGGCATCTGCATTAGCACCCAGCAGGGCTGTGGGCCTTAGGCGTTGATGTTTCTGCCCTTTTCCTGATCCAAAGTCTGGCTATGTAATTTTTCATTTACTCTTTTCTATTTGATTACATTGACATTTGAGCAGTAGGAAAGTATGAATCTACTACACAATTCTGACTGAAATTTCTTTCTGTTATGTCTCTAACTTGCTCACTAACTGCTCCTTCTGTCATCTAGCCTTCTGTGGCTCACTGTTATGAACCATTAAGGATACTCCCACTAAGTCATTTCTATTTATAATAAACTCATTTGATATGTCCCAGGTACATTCTTCCTTTTTCTTTTTATGTACATTAACCTCAATCACCCCTTCTTAGGGGCTGAATTGTTTCCCTCCAGTACTTCAGATGATGAGCTTACTTGGAAATGTTGTTAGGTGCCATGGGGTCTGAGTCTGACTCATAGCAACCCTCATAGAGTTTTCAATGGCTGTTTCAGGATTGTTTTCAGGAGTGGACTGCCACAGCCTTCTCCCATTTTTGTGGTGCTGGGGATTGAACATGTATCCTCAGAAAGTATAAAGCAGCGCTCTACCAGCTGAGCTAAACCCCAGCCCCCATACTTGGAAATATGGTCTTTTAAAGAGGCAATTATGTTAAAATTGTTTGTTTATGGTGAGGCCTAATCCAATATGATTGATTTCCTCATAAAAGAGGAAATTAGAACACAGTCACACAGAGAGAAGGCCATGTGAAGACATGGGGAAAAGGTGGTCATCTATATGCTCAGAAAGGACTAAGACGAAACCTACCCTTCCAACACCTTGATCTTGAACTTCCAGCATGTTGAACTGTGAGAAAATAAATTTCTGTTGTGTAAGCCACCCAGTCTGTGGCATCTTGGTATGGTAGCCCCAGGAAATTAATCGTTGCTCCCATCATTCACAAATTTTGGCACCTAGTTCATAGGCTTTCTCCTACCCAGTGCTCAGCATTCCTCCTGGATGACTTCAATATCTATGGAATTGGTTCATTCAATACCCTAGTAATGTAGTGGTTCTCTTTCATTCTACTCAAGCCACACAGTCCTAAGGCCATTCCCTGTTTCTCACCTAAAGCTGTCTCACCACGAAATGACACCTTCACCTTTCCAGCAGTCTCACTTAATGATTTTGAATGCACTGGCTCTTCAACTACTTCATCATATATCTGTTATCATCTAGACTTTCACCCTGTGTATTAGGCAACTCTCCTGTGACTTCCTTCTCTCCATCAAACTCTACCATCAGCTGTGCATCTATCTTGCAAACTCCAAATCTGGCTGAATCCAAATGCCTATCTTCACCATGTCTGCAGCCATTGTGATTGTTCAATAATTGTTGGGCACATGGAGATTTATTCCATTTTTTCTGTTAAATAAAATCATGATGAATATCTCTGTACATATATCTTTGTGAACTTTTCTTATTACCTAAACTAAATTTCTAGAAGTGTAGTTTCAGGATCTAAACACTTCAGATTTTAGAAATTCAACATCATTTGGCCTTTCTTTAGGTCTGTAATGATTTTCCATCATTGGTATAGAATACACTTTCACTACAAATTTCCCATGATTGAGAAAAATGAGTTTAAAATTTTTAAGTGGACTGAACAAATGAACAAAGTGACATCTTTCCAGATATTTTCTTTCATGAATAGTGACAAAGAGATTTGTATGTTTATTGACAACTTGTCTTTAGGTGTTAGGCTGTTAATTTCTTTATTGAATTTTTTAAGAAATCTTTTTCTTTCATTATCACTTGCTATATTGTTGACCCAGGACTTTCTTAAGCTCATAAATGTTCTATTCTGAGTTTGATTTTTGTTCCAGTGATCTATCATTTGCTATTATACATATATATGCAATCGCAAAACAATAAGCCATTGAATGAATAGCAGAGAAGCAGTGACCTAGTGCTGGGCAGGGCAGTGTGAAGTGTTGTTTCATTCTATTGTACAAAAGGCCTAGTCTGAACGGACTCAACAGCACCTAATAACCACAACAACAATGGAACTCTTTTCCTTTTCCAGCTTTTTTTTTGGGGGGGGTTATCATATTATGTTCCTTTCTATTCTTTCCCACTGTATTCTAAAAAGTCACCCCAATTTCACATTATATTGATTTTTCTGTTTTTTCAATATTTAAAATAATTTTATTACAGATTTTTAATGCTGCCAATAAGTGCCTAGTTTTCTTTTAATATCTCCTTATTTTGTCTAACTCTCTCTTCTCTTACTGCATCTTAAACAACCCCTTATTAATTTGTCTCACTTCTTTTTCTAATTCCACAGGCTGCTTAAATTTTAGGAACACAAAACTGATACTATTAACCATCTTCTTGTGACTCTTGTAGTAGAACTTTGGCAAAGACTGTTGTTTTTCTTTATCATGAATATGACATTTCTTGGCTTTTGGTCTGCAAAGTTTTTCTCTTGAGTTGGTTTTGTCCTGTTTGCCCACTTGGAATGAAGAGGTCACTCTTCAGGTCTCCATTTGTCCACAAACAGGATGAAAGAATTCTCTTTGGTGTCCCTCACTGTTCATCTGGCTACTGTTAGAATTTCTCTCTTGTGTTAGAGCCTATGTTGGTTACAAAGGTCCTTTTCCATTTCTGAATCTGGTGGTCATTTGCATACAGTATAACAGTGCTGCAATGAGGAAGGAGCTTGTGCTCTCCCATCATCTCTTGATGTGCAGAGGAATTTATTCTAAGATTCCTTAGCATCCTCTAGATCATGCCTTTCCAGAAGTACTAAAAGAAAAACTTATCACCTCCCCTGCTTGGATGGCTCCCACAACTCTTTCTTCTGCTTCTCATTTTCCAATCAAATTTGTATCCCAGGAGTGATGCTCTATCACAAATCCAACTTTTCCAACCCATTCAATTTCATTGAAGGCTTAAATGCCCAAGTAGAATAAAATAAGAGATGTGTACTTTTCATTGGTAGAAATGGGTGAGGAGAACACCCCAGCTGCTGCAGACACCCCAGCTCCTGCATTTAGTTAATGGCACCCTCCTTTTGACCCAGGAAAGTCCCCAAACCTGAGGTAGGCTTACCCCATAGGCAGTGATGGGAATTGTCTAATGTCTTCTCCTTGTGCTCTGTCCATGTGAGGTTATTATATTTCATAAATTATTGACCAGAATTCCTATTTCCCATGCATTTGTAATTGTGCTGTGACTATTTCCATGACAGGGTAGAAAAGGCTGCACATGACACCACTAACCACTCTTCCCATTAGTGTGTCAGTCAGCTTTTCATTGCCATGACAAAGGACCTGAGGAAATGACTGAAGGGAGGAAGGATTCATTTTGTCTCATGGTTTCAGAGGCTTCAGCTCATGGTCACTTGACTCCATTGCTTCTGGGCCTATGTGTGGTGGGGCAGAACCTCCTGGTGGGGAAGATGTGGCAGAGAAAAGTGGCTCACCTCATGGAAGTCAGGAGGGAGAGAACAAGAGACCATGGGCAAGATGTACCCTTCAAAAGATGCCCCAGTGACCCCTTTCCTCTAATTGGGCCCCACCTTCTAATAGCCCATTCAGCTGTAAACTCATCAATGGATTAATCCATGGATAAGGTTAGTGTCTTGAGGATCAAATCACCCCTCAATAGTGACATAGCTAGAGACAAAGCTTCAACACATGAGCTTTCAGGGGGTATTTTACATCCAAGTCACAACCATAGGGAAATCTATATTTTTCTTAAAAGTTCTAGAATATGGTTTTTGGGTTTTTTTTTTTTTGGCAGTACTGGGGGTTGAACCCAGGGCCTTGCGCCTGCATGCTCTGCAAGTGCTGGACCACTGAGCTGCACCCCCAGCCCTTTATTTTTTATTTATTTATTTATTTATTTTTTGAGACAAGATCTCGCTAAGTTACGCAGACTGCCTCTGGTCTCGAACTTGCGATCCTCCCGCCTCCACCTCCCGAGCTGCTGGAATTACAGGTGTGTGCCACCACCCCCAACAGAATATGGTTTTTAAAGTGATTGTATTAGTGGGGGAAAAGAAATATAGAAGGAAGTATTATTTTTTTACACTATCTTTATATAAATCATGTAAGAAAAAATTTACACTGTTAAATTACTATGGATTAAAGTTTTTCCCCTATTTAGTACATTTTAGATTTTTTTAATTTATGAAGATACATTTATTTTAAGTTACAATACCTTCTCCCTACTTCCTAATATTTAATAGATTACCTTTAATCCACAAAGAAAATCATTGAAGTGGTCATCATCAAGACAATATAAAATATTTGAGTTTCTGAGATAGGAAGAGATTCAACAATTAATAATGAGTGACTTTCTTCATATTACTGTGCTGATGGTTGCATTTTTGCATTTTTCATTTTAAGAGGAAGGCTAGAATGGTGATCAAGAGCATAAACTCTGAAAACAGATTACCTATATTCAAATTTCAGGTCCATCAGTAAGTATCTGTAAATCTGTAGGCTATTTTAATCAACTAGTCTGTATTTGCATTTCCTTGAAAAGAATAGCTTCTATTTATTATGTTCCAATAAGTATTATGATTCTTATTTGTGAGAAATAGAAAATCAGCTTGAGTTAATTAAAACTTAAAGGGTAGCTTGGTGTGGTGGTACACATCTATAATCCCAGCACTGGGGAAGCTGAGGCATGAGGACCTTGAGTTCAAGGTTAATTTCGGCTGCTATACAAGTTCCGGGCTGGGATTTAGCTCAGTTGGTAGAGTGCTGCTCTGCAGTCTCTGAGGTCCCAAGTTCAATTCCCAGCACTGCAAAAATGGGAGAAGGACCTGGCAATCCACTCCCAAGGCAATCCCGAAACAGCCATTGAAAACCCTATGAGGGTTGCTATGAGTCGGATACCGACTCGACGGCACCTAACAACAACAACAACAACACAAGTTCCAGGCCACCCTCAGCTATATAGCAAGACCTTGTCTCAACCTTCCACCCAAAAATCCACTTAATGGGTAATTTATTATTAGAATATTGAGAAGGTTGAAAAGACAGAACAGACTTCCACCTAACTCTTATTTACAGCAGGAATCAGGGGGCTCCCAGAGCATTAAGACTCTATTCCTCTCTGTATATCTGCTTTATTCCCTCTTACTGCACACTAGCTTTCTATTTCCCAGTCTATATGCTAGGAGAAAAAAAAGGCTTCCACCAATAGCTTCTGAAGTCATATCTTCTCAGTTCAAGATAACAATCAGGCTACTGTCCAAATTCCCAGAGACAATAATAATTGGTGAGCTTATGTCAGGTGTCCATCTTTGAACCAATAACTGTCATTACATAAGTCTGAGAAAAATGTCAGTTCTCTAAAGAGATGGTAGTGGTATGGAGGGGGTCCTGGGCAGTTAAGTAATCATTTTGCTATACACTTATTTTCTGATTTAATCCTAACTTCAAACTTAAAAGGCCAAGAAATTGTCCATCATTACTCATTTCAACAGTAAATGGATTACAGATTTAAAGAAAGATGTCATTATCAAGCATCACACAAGGAAACAAACTTGTCATTATATAGTGCTGAATGAAATGCTATTGACTTAATGTGATGATAAGAGTGAATTCGGGGCTCAGGAAGGAATAAAACAGATTTAACAAGAAGAGTTTCCAAAATAAACTTAGAGAAAATAATTACAATCTTAAGATTTGCTGCAGGCAAGCATGAACCCATTACAAATATTCTAGATTTGAACATGGATATGAAAGGAATTAAAGAGTAGGCATCAGAAACATCTTAAGAAATGTTTATTTCTAACAAAGAACCAAGTAAAAAAAGTAACCTGGATTTTAGAGTATTTCTAAAAATAAAAATCATTGGGCAGTAGTTGAGGGAGGCTGCTAGTAGTGTGAATAATTTTCAGGAGATCACTTAGGGTTAGCTGCGAAGTAGAATAAAATCTTATTTACTATCAGTGCCAATATATCAGGCTTACTGGTCAAAGAGATGAAGTTTAAGATTTAAATAATTTTGACATCTATCTTTCTTATATAACTTTTTCATTGCATCTGGGAGAATCTTGTGGGCATCTAGTAACTCTTTATCTTTTTGTTGAAATACCTAAATCTTGGTTAAATGAAACAGTAGTATCTTAAATAAAAATAATTTCATCAAGCAGCTCAAAATCCTCCTGCTCCCAAAGTAGGTTCCACAAAATATAATTTTTTTCCTGATATTTGAACTTTTCCCTAATTCCCAGACCTAATAGATTATTTTCTTTCTAAATCAGTGCCCAGGGAGATGGTTTAAAACCAATGTGTTTTCTCCCCTTTAAAGCTGATTAGATTTTTCCCTTTGTCTTCCAATTGAGTTTAGTCAATGAGGAATCCCAGCCAGAGACCAGACAGAGGAGATTGCAATCAGACTATTGTTCACTGTGTTCTTCAGTATAAGATGATAATGGCTGACTTGCTTCCTTGGGGGACACCTATGATTGGTTTCCTTGGGTCTTTTCTCTTGTGATGGTCAGATTTCCCAAAGAAGACTCAATTAATCTTTTTCTAGTCTAATAAACCTAGTCCAGTATTTCTAAGAAGAGGGCTTGAAGGTCTAAACATATCATGATTCTCCTTTATTCAACATAGCATCTATCTTCAGTTGTGCTGAGGCTCCATTAATCTTGAGATACTCTGTTTTATCCTAGGCAGAGAATAAACTTCCTGTTGTGTTGGTATGAGGGAGGGACAGCTGGCTAGCTACAAGGTATGAAAAAGAATATAGGAAAAATTAACTGCTTTTTAAATATTTCCAACCATTTTGCATTCATTTAGCAACCATCTTTATCCTTATCTTCAAAGGAACTCAGGGCTACAATTTCTTAACAATTCTGATGGGTTCTGAGAAATAACTATATTGCAACTTTGTTTTTCCTACCAGTTTAGGATCCAGTTTTTTAGAACTACCAATGACTTCTATCTTCTCTTTCTTTTGCTTTGTGAGTTTATGCTTTTAATGTTTTAATTCCTATTTTAGTGGGGCTTGGGAAAGAGCAGAATAAAAGTCTCTTTTCAATCTACCATCTTTAAATATTGTTGTTAGGTGCCATTGAGTCAGAATCCAACTCATAGTGACCCTACACACAACAGGCAAGACACTATTGTCAGTGCTTCTCTGCTATTCATAGGGTTTTCAGTGGCTGATTTTTTTGGGGAGTGGGTTGTTGGGCCCTTCTCCCAAGCCTACAGTGCCTGGTGTTCCCAGGTGGTCTCCCATCCAAGTGCTAAGCAGTCCCAACCCTGCTTAAGTTCCGAGATCTGATGGGATCTGACACCACATGGCTATGGCTGTAGCCATCTTTAAATAGTGGTCTCTTACTTCCCTTCAACCTGCTGAAGATACTGCTTATGTCTACACCATGCCATTAAAATATCTCCTGCTAAGTTCCTAATGACTTGTGCTATTATATCTGTAATGTAGACCTCATCTTATTTTACTCACTACTTCAACATTTTATGATGTTGATGGTTTGTTTTTGATAAAGTTTATCTTCTGGCTCTTCCCATCTTTTTTTTCCCCCTTCTCTTTTAATTTTTTGTGCTGGGGATTGAACCCGGGGCCTTGGGCATGCTAGGTAAGCACTCTACCAATGAGCTACACCTCCCAGCCCTTTATCTTCTGATTTTCAAGATGGCATACTGTCCTGGCTTTCTCTACCTCTTTGGTTCTATCCTTCTCAATATCTTCTGTGAGATATGCCAATAAATCTTGGAATCCTTCAAAGGGAGTACTAGGCTCTTTTCTCATCCCTCTCTATACCATCACCATCATAGGAAATCTCATCCTTGCTTCTGCCTGTGGTTTCCTCCCAATTCCTCACACTTCCAACTCTTCAGGTAGATATTATCGCTCAACCCCAAATTGCCACCTAACATCTCCATTTGAATGTCTTAAAGGAATCTCAAAATCAATATATCTAAAGCTGAGTTCAGGAACCTCCCACATCCATGTACAGTGGTGTGCACCTATAGTACCAGGTACTCAGGAGGCTGAGGCAGAACAGCTTGAGCCCTGGACTTGTGGGCTGTAGTGTGCTGTGCCACTTGGGTACCCACTTAAGTTCAGCATCAATATGGTGACCTCCGGAAGCTGGACACCACCAGGTTGCCTAAGGAGGGGTGAACTAGCGCAAGTCAAAACTCCCATGGTGACCAGTAATGGGATCGTGCCAGTGAGTAAACATTGCACTCCAGCCTGGGCACCATAGCCAAACCTTGTCTCTAAAAAAAGGAAAAGAATGTCCTGCAGCACACACAGAATACACACACTGTCTGTCCCAAACCATGGCATTTCATGTTTTAGTGAGTGCCACCATCATCCTCACAATTTGATATATAGGGGGTCATCCTTGAAACCACTCACATGCCTCATATCCAAATTCTTCATTTTCTCTTGCTTTTTTCTTTCATGTAAATATGGAGTTGCATTTGGAGGACAAATTACTGTCACCCCTGGAGAATCACATGGTTCCACAGTACACTTTTTGTGAACAAGAAATATACCTTTTTAATTGCAAGCAATGAGATATTGAGAATTTTTTGGCTACAGCATAATTTAGCTCATCCCAACTAATACAATACATGTCATGGTTTGTTTTAGTTATTAACTTAATATCTTGCCTTATAAAATTGTTAGTGTTAGGCATACAGAAATTGTGTCTGTTTTCTGCATCCCCAGAACCTGGCCCAATCCTGTTTTTGTTAGGTGCCATCAAGTCAGTGTCTGACTCATAGCGACCTTACATACAACAGGCAAAACACTATTGTTAGTGCTTCTCTGCCATTCACAGGGTTTTCAACAGCTGATTGTTTTGGGGAAGTGGGTTTCTGGGTCCTGCTGATTGTTTTTGGGAGTGGGTTACCAGGTCCTTCTCCCAAACCTTCATCCTCTGGTTCCCAGGCGGTCTCTCATCCAAGTAATAACCAGGTCTGACCCTGCTTAGCTTCCAAGATCTGATGGGATCAGATGCCACAGGCATACAGTTGTAGGCCATTTAAGTTCAGCATCAATATGGTGACCTCCGGAAGCTGGACACCACCAGGTTGCCTAAGGAGGGGTGAACTAGCACAAGTCAAAACTCCCATGGTGACCAGTAATGGGATTTATTAATGGAAGCCTTAAAATTTTTGTTGTTATTAGATACCTTCAAAACAGGTCTGAAACGCTCTAACACTACCATGCCCAGCACTACATCAGTGTTTCCCTAGTATGGATAGGGTTTCCAATGGCTGGTTGTTTTGGTATTGTTTTGGGACTGGGCTGCCAGGTCCTTCTCCCATGGCCTTAAAACACCAGTATATAAATCTTCAATCTAGAAAGAGAGCCTAATGTTGGAAATGAGCTGGAGGCTGTATTTTCTGTGAAATAGTTCGGGGCTGGGTTTTAGCTCAGTTGGTAGAGTGCTGCGCTGCAGTCTCTGAGGTCCTGAGTTCAATTCCCAGCACCGCAAAAATGGGAGAAGGGCCTGGCAATCCACTCCCAAGGCAATCCCAAAACAGTCAGACATTGAAAACCCTATGAGGGTTGCTATGAGTCGGATACCAACTCGACGGCACCTAACAACAACAGTTCTTGTTTACACAATGACTATCCATCCAAATTCTGATGGAGAGAGAACCTCAATAAATAGCAGCTAGTTCCTGTGAAATGTTCCTTTCTCATCCTCTCCTTGGGACAAGGACCCTGGGTCTTTGTGGAAATAAAGGCAAATAAGGCAATTGCTCTTGAATCACTGGGAGTAGCCCTTGGTTAATAGAGTGTTACTAGACCCAATCCTCCTAGGGAATATTCTGGAAGTTCATATTAAGACAGTCTTCTCCTAAACAGCTGAGCTTCATACCTCACTAACTGCTTAACAGTGGTTCTCACTGGGTTTTCTTATCCTTCCAGCTATCTACCTCCTCTTCCATTCCCTAAACTGATAAGTAGACTTTCTGTTCAAACTCACTCTTAGCTCTGATGACCAAAGGTCTTCCAATGTGATAGTCCTTGTTTGACCTTTGTCTTTTGGGAAGCCCTTTGCCAATTTCCAGGTACTTATAAACATCATCCATAGAACAGATACAGTATAATCTTGCTTTCCCTCAAATCTGAATAACCTATAAATCCATCTTTCAGAGACTGCTATAAAATTTTTATTGTGCTCTCAAACCAGGAGGCTATTTTTAAACATAATTTTCAAATTGGACTTTGGAAAATGAGGTGGACAAATTCTAGCATTTACAACAAAAAATTTGCCTAAAAGTCCATCCCATTAAAGAGTTTTTTAATTAAAAAGAACCACCCACGGTTGCCTCATTGTTCAAGCACACTGGATCATCCAGCAGTCTTTGGAGGAAGCAGAATAATTCGCTCCATGGTTAACATCCTCTAGGCAAAATTAACCCTAACTCAAGAGTGGGGCTGGTCATTAGAGGATAAAGTAATTTTGTTTGAAGTGCTTGGAGCTCCTCACTTTTATTTCTTTAAATCTCCCAGAATAGCAGAGCCAAGAGTAATCATGGCCTCAATTCTTTTATTCCCTCCCAATACGATTTAATGTGAATCTCAAAGAATGACAGCTGACAATACCACTGTAAGAGAAAAACAAGAAGCAGAAATGTAAATAGGGAAAGGATAATTGTCCTCTTCACTTGTTATTGTTGTTGTTAGGTGCCCTCGAGTCCTGTCAGACTTGTAGTGACCGAATAGGGTTTTCAATGGCTGATTGTTTTGGGATTGCCTTGGGAGTAGATTGTAGCATCCTTCTTCCATTTTTGCAGTGCTGGGAATCAAACCCAGGACCTCAGCGACTGCACAGTGGGGCTCTACCAACTGAGCTAAACCCCAGCCCTGTTCTCTTCTCTACTAAATTATAATCTTCATGAAAGGAGAGACAAAGATTAGCACTCGCTAGTAAACTGGGTTTTTTGTTTGTTTGTTTTTTGTTAGGTGCTTTCGATTTAGATCCGACTCATAATGACCCAGAGGCTGGGATTTAACTCAGTTGTTAGAGCGCTGCTCTGCAGTCTCTGAGGTCCTGAGTTTGATTCCCAGAACCACAAAAATGGGAGAAGGACATGGCAACCCACTCCCAAGGCAATCCCGAAACAATCAGCCATTGAAAACCCTGTAAGGGTCGCTATGACTCGGATACTGACTCGACGGCACCTAACAACAACAAACAATAATATAATGACCCAAAGTACAGAAGAAGAAAACACTCCCCAGTAGTATGCCATGATCACAGTCTTTTTCTGTTTGAGCCCATTGTCGCAGCCACTGTGTTTCTTCTCATTTTGAGTCATGCCACATCAGCAAAAGGAGGCCCCAAAGGCTTTACTCCATTCCCATCATTAAGGTCGACTCTACTTTCAGGAGACAATTCTTCCCTAGTCATTTTTTGAATGCCTTCCAGCCTGGGGGAGGCTCATTTTCAAGCACTACATTTGACAGTGTTTCTCTGCTATTCATAGGGTTTTCAATGGATATTTCTTTCAGAAGTGGGCTGCCGGGACTTTCTCCCTAGTCTGTCTTAGTCTGGAAGCTCAGCTGAAACCTGTCCGCAGTAGGTGGCCTGGCTGATATCTGAGATACTGGTGGCATAGCTTTGAGCATCACAGTAACATGCAAACCCCTACAGCACAACAAGCTGACAGACACACGGGGGTAGAATCTGGTGGAGTATCTCAAACACTGTAGCCACTCAGTAAAATTTTGCCAGATGAAGTTCACGTAAGATTTCACATTACTTCCAATTTATAAATTATCATCTCAGAAAGTCCTCATGCCTTATTAACTTAGAATGAACTTCAGTGGTCAGTAAATGTTATTCCTTATGCTACTAGGGTCTCCTTTGTTGCCTTTTCTGAGCTTCTTGTCAAATAGAGTTGATCGGGTCACTTTGTTTATTAGAAGGGAAAGAATAGAACTGAATAGAAGGCCAGAAACAGAAAGGAGTAGGAATCAAATCATCAATTAAAGAAAGCCTTTGCTAGAAGCAGAGCTCTATCATTAATAATAATGATCTTTAGCTGTAAGTAAAATAGCTTTATGAATTTTTTCATGTCTGTGTGCCTTACAGTAGTGATTCCTCAGCCTGCCTCTGCATCAGAACCTCCTGGGGTGTGACAAGTCTTCCTTAAATAGGAGGTAGCTCAGAGGCAGAGTGCATGAGGCCCTGAGCTTGACCCCCACCCCTGTACCAGAATAAAAGTCTAAGACTCAAACCTAACAATCTGAATTTTATGATGAATGGCTTATATGTTTCTGATGCACAGCTAGTTAAGAAACCACACTGCCTCTAAGAATGTTTAGTATAAGCAGAGTGAGATCTCTTCCCCCTTGAGGAAGGAGTGATGACTTTTTTCTCAAGAACTTCATAAAGAAATTAGTTATTTCAGAAGAGAAAAGCAACTCTGATGTATACATATATGTATATATGTACGTATTTACAAAGAAACTATAGACATGATTTTAATGTCCGTCTGATTTAGAAGTTAAGGGCACTGAAAAAACTTACAAAGTATAGAACAAAAACATTTTAAACATTTCACTCTGGATAAAAGAAGTGAGTATGCCAGGAGAGAGAAGAGATGAGACAAGCCAAGAGGCTCTGATATGGAAAGAAGGGAAGAACAGGAGTTGGTTACTCGCCCAGTTTTCTCCAAGGCCAGATTCCCTTCTTGCTCTGGGTCCTCATCAGGTTTGGTCATAGCTGTGACTTAATCTTGCCAATCTGTTTCCTATCTGGAAAGCTGAGCATGATAGAGAAGGGTATAAACACTGCAGTCTTCCTGCACTTACAGATTTGTAGTTCTTTTGTTATCATGCAAAATATACCTGAAACCTATGGATTGGGAATCTCTGGACTCCAGAAGCTCTACAGTCCTTTCCAGCCCTAATGTTAAGTGCTTCTGGGATCTTTTTATCTTTGAAATTGACCTTGACTGAGATCTGCTGTAACCTTCAACTTGCAACAGTAGACACTAAATTCCCTAGAATAAATGACAGAAGCATGTTTGAATAGAATTGTCATTGTTAAGTGGTTGGTTTTGTAACTTAGGGTGAAATAAAAATATATTCATTGTTATATTTAGAAAAAATAATAATGGCACAATCTTCCACTAACCACGTGCCCTGGGGCATTCTTTTCTCTGGGTACCAAGGAATAACCACTGTCTATGGCCATCAGGTTGTGGCCATAGTGATACGTAGGGTTCATCCACAAACTCAAGTTTTAATCTGAACTTTATTACTTTTGACCATGGTATGTTGTAAACCTTTCAACACAAAGAATAAGTCTATGCGTATTCTAGAAAAGCTTAGATACTTTCAGCAGAATTTCTAAAATATACAAATTTATAGCCTTTTGAGAGATGGGCTTATTCGGCTCATAAAAGTACCACTGTGTTTATACTGAAGTTTTTAAAATGACTTTATTGGGATTTTATTTTATTTTATTTTTTGGCAGCTAGTACAAAAGCAATAACTCAGGGGCACAGACTTATAAAGATTTTCCTTTCTTAATTAGAATATCATATTGACTTTCAAAGGCACATATGCTCACTGTCATATGGTCATTTGAGTAATGGCATTGGCAGCCAAAATATGGACTGTTACTTATGTGTGACAGCAAGAGCAAACGTGTGGATGTACCCAAGCAGCCCTGTCTCTCCATGAACTGACTTCCATGGCCTCCCCTTCCGTGTGGGGCCAGCCATGGGCGTGGGCCTCTCAGGACCTTCCTCGCCTTTTTCTCTGTATTCTGTGACTTTCTTCCTTGAGGCCTTTGAGGTAAAGGATTTTTTTTAATCTTAGTACTAAACTCTAACTAGCCTTAATGATGAAATCTTTAAAAATTTATACCTCTGGTTTCCTAGGTGATAATTTAATATCATTACTTCGTGCTTCCAACCTACTTAGAAATTATTCCATTTCAATTTGGTCCTCTTTTTAGTGTGATTTCCATTATATAACTTCTTTCAAAGTGACAGTACTCTCTTGCTATCCATAAAAAGTATATCATGTAATGACAACATTACACATGGTAATGGAATGTTTATATACAGGACTAACCATGTTTAAGAGTAAGTAGATAAGACAAGTAGAGTGTTGGAGTTAAGAACTGTTATCTTAGGAGTTCTTCCTTTTCTTGTAAATAATTTAGGTTTCAAATTTTGGAAAATAAACATATTATTGCAATATTAATAATAAGAGAATTGTTCTAGAGCTAATCATGCAAAATGTTACATATTATTACAGTTTGCTTTCACCTTGCTTGGACAAAATAAAGGTAAAAAAGCATAATATTTTCTAAAATGCTCTTTTGTATTTTCTTTTCTGAGAAAGGGCACACTGTCCCTGTGTCATATGAGGAAATTAATTCTTCAAAGGTCCTAGTATGGATGTATCTTATCTAATAACAGACATGAGACTTGCAGAAAGATAGACACTGAGAAACTTCAAGTTAATTTGGATTGAATGGTGAATTACATGGACAGTGTGGGTTTATAGTACTGATTTTTATGAGCTATAAGCAGTGAGGCAGACTAGCCTTCTAAGGATATCCCTTCTCTGATGCCTGCAAACTGTGAATATGTTCTGTTATGTGGCAAAGGGGACTTTGCAGATGTAATTAAGGTCATATACCTTAAAATGAGAGATTATCTTGGATTAACCTAATCCATTGTTGTTGTTGTTGTTAGGTGCTGTCGAGTCGAGTCCTACTCATAGCGACCCTATGTACAGCAGATCAAAACACTTGCCGATTCTGTGCCAGGCAAACCATCTTATTTATGTTTAAGCCCATTGTTGCAGACACTGTGTTAATCCATCTGGTGGAGGGTTTTCCTCTTTTCCGTTGACCTGCCAGTCTTCCAAACATGATGTCCTTCTCCAGGGATTGTTCTCTCCTGACTACATGTCCGAAATATGTAAGACGCAGTTTGGCCATT
>VMDO01032042.1:8211-19530 GCA_007922755.1 Pedetes capensis
GCTAAGCAGGGCCGGGCCTGGTTAGTACCTGGATGGGAGACCGCCTGGGAACACCAGAAGCTGTAGGCTTGGGAGAAGGACCTGGCAACCCCCTCCCAAAAATCAATCTGCCATCGAAAACCCAATGAACAGCAGAGAAGCACTGACAATAGTGTTTCCCCTGTTGTACAGAGGGTCGCTATGAGTCGGATACCGACTCAACAGCACCTAACAACAACAACAACAACAATAGCAAGACATTAGGCAAACTGCAAAGGATGAATGCAATAAGTAATACTAGAAAGTAAGCAACGGTCAAATTGGGAAAGGCATTTTATTCCAAGTTGAATACTTGGGAGTTGACTTTGAAGGAAAACCACTGTTGAGTTCTAAGTGGGGAATGAAAAGACCAAATTTTTAATTTTAAAAGACTTCCCTAGCAAGGGAATGAAGTTGAAGAGAATAAGCTAGAAGTCAAGGAAACTGTTAAAAGGCTGCTGTAAAAATATGGCCAGAGATTATGAGTCAGCCAAACTCGGCTTACATGGAGAGAATTGAAATACAGGATTCAAAAAATTGAAGAGATGTTTAGGAGATAGAATTGATAGGACTGGGTATTGGAAGTGAAGAAGAGGAGATAGTCTGAGATGACTCTTTAATTTCTGGCTCAGATGAAGCTAGATGGAACCAAATACTGGTGTAGGAAAAAATAGAGGTTAATGAGGTATAAGAAGAATGACAAGTTCAGCTGGGCGCGGTGGTGCACACCTGTAATCCCAGCGGCTCGGGAGCTGGAGTCAGGAGGATCACAAGTTTGAGACCAGAGGCAGTCTGCGTAACTTAGTGAGACTCTGTCTCAAAAAGTAAAAAATGGGCTGAGGGTGCAGCTCAGTGGTCCAGCACTTTCAAAGCATACAAGTGGGAGGCCCTGGGTTCAACCCCCAGTACCACAAAAAAAAAAAAGAAAGAAAGAAAAGAAAAGAAAGAAAGAAAGAAAGAAAGAAAGAAAGGCAAGTTCAATTTTGAACATGGTAAGTGTTCTGCTGATAATTTGAGACACCCAAATTGAGACAAATATATACTGAAAATACAAATTTGGAAGAATCAGCACATGTTGGGGAACCATAATGCTTTAGTCTAAGCAGACAGGATGACAACTATCTCATAAAACAAAAGGCATTTCCATTTTCAAACATAAACCAATCAGTACTTCAGTACTTCCCTGGAACATGGCTACATTGCAGAAGAAAATGTTATACATAGGGAGTTTCCTAGATTTAAAGTAATTTAATAAAAGATGAGGGAAAAAAAGCCTTTCTTTGAATGACATTAAAAGCAGAAACCATAAAAGAAAGAATAAGTATGCTTGACTTAAAATTTAGAATTTCTCTAAGACAAAGAAACAAAATTATAACAAAAATACATAGAAAAGTATTTGTAATAGACAAAAAGCAAAAAGATGAAAACATCAACACATACATAGCTGTTATATATCAATGAGTAAAACAGGAGCATCCCATCATAAAAAATAGAAAAAGAACTCAAATAGGTCAAATTACAACAAATTAAATTTAAATTAAAACAACAATGAGATATCCTTGAGCATTTATAAAATTGAAAAAAATCAAAATATAATATCCAGTATTGAGGTGAAGGTAGAGAAATGGGTACTCTCAGATGCTATTTTCAGGAGTGTAAACTGATACAGCACCTCTAAAGAACAATTGGAAGGCATATGCTTAAAAATGTTTAACCATGGCTGTTATAAGTCTCCTAGTTTATTGCTGAGAATCAATTAGACAAATCAACAAGGATTATGTACAAGCATGTTCACTGCAACTTTATATTTGTAATAATAAGAAATTTGAGCTGGGTATGGTGGGACATGCTGTAATCCCAGTATTCAAAAGGCTGAATGATGAGGATCAAATCAAGTTTGAGGCCAGCCTGGGTTACAAAGTGAGACACTGTCTCAAAAAAGAAAGAAATGAAAGAAGGGAGGAAGGAAGGAGGGAAGGAAGTTAGGAAAGAAGGAAGGAAAAAGAAAAGAAAAAGAAATTTGAAATAAACTAATGCCCCCAAAAAGTGATAGTTAAATACATTATGCTATAGCAAAATGAACCTGCAGCCATACCACTGTGGTGTCTGATCCCATTAGATCTCAGAATCCAAGCAAGGTTGGCCCTGGTTAGTACTTGGATGGGAGACCATGTGGGAACACCAGGTGCTATAGGCTTGGAAGAAGGACCCAGCAACCCACTCCCAAAAAACAGTCAGCCATTGAAAACCCTATGAATAGCAGACAAGCACTAACCATAGTGTTTCATCTGTTGTACATAGGGTGAGTATGAGTCGGACACTGATTTGACAACACCTAACAACAATAGCAACAGCAAAAAGATAGAACTCAGAAATGATTATCTATATTTCCTAATGTGGAAAGATGTTTTGTTAAAAATGAGTTTTTATTTATCTTTGGTGCAACACTGAGAAATATGATTAATGGGTCTTATGGCAAGTACATAATCCTACGATATTTTAAGGGCTTTTTCAGGGCTAATGTTCTGTTGTTTAATAAATACACTTGAAGGCTATGGAATGTAGCTCAGTGGTGAGTGCTGCCTAGTGAGTGCAAGACTCTGGATTTGATCCCCTGCGCCACAATAAATAAATAAATAAATAAATAGTAGATAAACATGTTTAGAATGTTTATCCTGCACAATGCTTATAATTAGACTGCATTTTTGTGATATATAAAGATAAAAGATATGAATTTCTGATCTCTATGGACTGATATTTTATTTAGTAAAATGAACCTTCACCTATAAAACTGTTCAGAAAGACTGCAAGTGACTGAAGTGGATCAGAACTACTATAGTAGATTAAATAAACCTGAGGTCAGTGCAAATGGAGTAGTTAGGATATGTGTGTAGGGGAGAATGGGACTGGGACTTGCATGATGAAGTGGTCAGGTCTGATTTAGTGGAGACAAAGTGTAGCAAGAGAGCAATTTCAATTGAGGAGCAAAGTAAACAAAGGCTTAGTATCTAAAATAATCATGACACATTAGGGGAAGAGTGAGCAGAACAGAAAATGACCTAGTATGGATAGAGTTTCCACTGGACCAGGACTACCCACACAGCCATATCATCTGTGCACTAAACCTCTCTGAAGGTCTCCATTACATAGATTGCAAATGCAATCCCATCTGGAACTTTTAGGAATGAAGGTGTAGGAAGGAAGATGTGATGTCTGTGAACCTCAGTTTACCTAAAGTAGATTCACTTTTCTACTTTAGACACTTTTGTTTGGCACTGGAGTTCATTTGAACACAGATTTTCTTTTCTTTTTCTTTATTTGGCAGAAGGTATCTCGTTTTGCACAAAAAAAAAGTGGTTTGAAAAGGATCATATTGGAAAAGAAATGAGAGATAAATTTAAGTGAGTGAGATGGAATACAACATATAATACCTTAATACCAAGTTCTATAGTTTGGGATGAATTTTGAAGGGCAATCTGTGGTCTCATGGGAAGCTGACTCAGGGTCTTGTTATTGCTTTGGAGATAACAGAAGATTAAATAAAAGCAAAATGCGTATGGTACTCCTTAGGGATTCAAGACTTCTCAAAGAAAACTATTAAGGGCCCCTGGCAAAAAGAGAAGCAAGTACATAAATTCCCCAGGGCCTGAGGACAGAAAGATATGGGTAACAGAAATAAGCCAGTGAAGGAAATCAGAACTCATGGATTTAAGTAATAGTAATCCCTGTATTTTTGCTGACATAGGTTTGTAAGGATAAAATTATTAGGGTGGGGCATACCTCATGAACAAAAGACAAGTTAGTAACCTCCACACAAGAATAGGACAAGAGGGAGCTCTAAAGGAGAAAAAAAGGAGTGGTTCTAAAGACAATGCCACAGCTTTGCTCCCTTACCTCACTATAAATCAGGTAAAATTGACATCACTCCTAGCAAGTCAATGAATGGTTAGGCCATAATAAAGTGAAAACCAGATGTGATAATCCAAGTGATAACTGTAGTTATAACCTGTGGGAGTATTGCATAGCAGATGAGCATAAATAGTCACAAAATAGCCTTTAGGCTACATGTGAGTCATGCAGAGTAGCCAAAGATTGCACCACTAAGAAACACAGAGGTTCATATGGGAACACCCAGCCATTGCCTGCCAAGTAGGAGGGTGCTCCAGTAATAGATCTTGGTCCGTGTTGTCAATAGCCTTATGTGTATGGTAGGGAGTGAAGAAAGAACATAAAGTCTATTATCAAGGCCATAAAAACTATAATCATCTATTCCAAATGTTTGAAATTTGTACCAATATAGTATTCTCAAAAATGCAAAAGGCTGAGAAATAGTCCTTAAGGTATTTTTCATATATTTGGAGACATGACAAACTCCCAAGAGGAAACCTTGGCTCTTATCACATCACCTCTAGCAATAGTGTTAAAAGTACTGGGTTTAACATGATTGTAGTTCACATTTGCTGGGTAGCTAATCTCAGAGTCTTCTGGGTTTTGCAGGAACATTTGCAATAACCCACAAAGGATATAAAATCATTATTTCAACTCTCCACATGGTAGTTGTAAGTATCTCTTGAGAGGAAAAACAGTATAAGTGGACTTCCACTGAAATCCAAATCTGAAATGTTCCCAGTACATATTTCCAAAAATATTTCCCAGGAGGAAAGTCACTACTATTTTAATTCCATGGAAGTAAACCACTCAACAAGTTAACATTATACAAGTAGATTTAAAATGCATAATTGAGGTTACTCCACTTTGTATCTAATCTCAAGTGTCTAATACATTAATGCTCCCTCCCTCCCCCATGATTCCACATTCTTCTCAATGTTGTTGTTAGGTGCTGTCAAGTGAGACCCTATGTACAATAGACAAAACACTATTGTCAGTGCTTCTCTGATATTCATAGGGTTTTCGATGAATGATTGTTTTGGGGGAGTGGGCTGCAGGGACCCTCTCCCAAGTCTACAGCACCTGGTGTTCCTAGGTGGTCCCTCTCCCAACCAAGTACAAACCAGGTCCAACTCTACTTAGCTTCTGAGATCTGATGGGATCAGAGGCCACAGTGGTACAGTTGCAGGCTACATTCTTCTCAACAATTCTACCAAAAAGTAAAATAAGCCCATCACATGGGCCTTGTCAACACGTTAGTAGGACCTAACGAATTGGTATGTTCTTTCTCCCAGATAATACATTTCCATTTTAATGATGACCTTCTGAAAGTGCTTTTCCATTACAAACTTGTTATATTCATTATTAACAAAGAAGTATTTTCTGAACATTCATTCAAGTTTAAGAACTGAGAATTCAGTGATGAACAGGAAAGAGTCCTCATCTTAAAGATGTTTATACAACAGTGATGTGGAGAGTGTATAAGGAAACCCAGCAAAGTTCATGAGAATTGGGAGGACAAGGTCAAGAAAACAATGCTCTCTGACATCAAAAGCAATGAACCTATTGGAATAAAATAAGTCACATATACATACATGAACACAAAATGGAAAAATTATCTACATAAATGAGCCATCCTGAGA
Organism: Pedetes capensis; assembly: GCA_007922755.1. Taxonomy (NCBI): domain Eukaryota; kingdom Metazoa; phylum Chordata; class Mammalia; order Rodentia; family Pedetidae; genus Pedetes; species Pedetes capensis. The sequence continues at coordinate 13,761 of VMDO01032042.1, forward strand.
AATTATTTGTTAGATATTAATAATGTCCATGGTGCTCAGTTCCCTGGTGCACACTTTTAATCTCAGCAAGTTGGGAAGCTGAGGCAGGAGGATTATGAGATTAAGGCTAGAGACAACCTGCGCAATTTAGCAAGACTCTGTTTAAAAATAAAAAATATTAAAAAATAATATCTGTGAAATCAGTCAAGAAATCTAGGTAGGGTGTTTCTCTAAATGTCTTCTAGCCCATTTACACAAAAATATAACTGAGAAGTGATCACAGCAATATGGTAAAAAGAATGCCCTAGACTCTCCTTCCTCCCACTTACAAACTGACTCAATAATATATGGACCAATTCTCATTGTAAGAAAAATGGAAACAAGTTAAGAGGCTCCTGTACTTTATGCAAACATAAAACCAACCACAATGAAGTTGGTAGAAATATCTGTAGCATCTTCTCACCATAGACCCTTCCCATGGCACAGTATCATATGACCAAGAGAGAAGAATAAGCTCCCAATTTCTTTCTGGGGAAGGAAAAAAAGATGAAACTATAGGTCCAATGTTCTTATTTTTCAGAGTAGCTCCCAAGATGCCAGCTTCTGTCCAACCTAACATCTCCCAGATGCCTTGGAGCCTCTTAGAATAAAAAATAGAGTGAGGTGGGGCTCTGCTGCTCCAAAGAAAATGTGGTAGAGCAAACAGAGCTCTATACAGCTCTGCTGCCTCTCATACAGAGAGAAAATAGAAGAATGGGCATGTGTTTAATAGTCTAGTATTTCAGAGGGCTTCCCAAGGGACTGTTTTCTGTTTGCCTTGTCTCAGAATATAGAGGGGACATGGCATAATCTAGCTGATGGAGGGAAGCTGAGAACAACACATACACATGGAGAGAGGGAGAGAGAGAGAGAATACTTTTAATTAAAAATCTATGGCCATCCAATTCTCAACAAAAGTTCCAAAAACATGCATTAGAAAAAAAGCCTCTTTAACAACTGGTACTAGGAAAACTGTATACCCACAAGTAAAAGACTGAAATTAGACCCTTATCAAGCACCTGTACAAAAATGAACTCAAAATGGATCGAAGACCTTAATAAAAGACCTGCAACTGAAAGTACTGGTAGAAAGAGGGGAAACACTTCAAAATATAGGAAGAGGCAATGCCTTTCTGAATAAAACTCCAATAGCTCAGGAAGTTAAAGCAAAAATTGACAAACAGAAATTCTTCAAATTAGAAAGCTTCTGCATGGCAAAAGAAACAATTACAGAGTGAAAAGACAGCTTAAGAATAGAAGAAAATATTTGCCAGCTATTCTACTGATAGGGGACTCATATCCAGAATGTAAAAAGAACTCAAAAAATCAAACAGCAAAAGAGCAAATAAATCAATCAATAAATGAGCAAATGAACTGAACAATTTTCAAATGTAAAAATAAAAATGGCAATTAATGCATGAAAAAATGTTAAACATCCTTACTCATGATGGTAATGTAAATCAAAATTACACTGAGATTCCATCTCACTACAGTGATAATGGCAATTATCAAGAAAACAAACAACAAAGCTGGGTGCAGTGGTGCACACCTGTAATCCCAGCGGCTCAGGAGGTGGAGGCAGGAGGACTGAAAGTTTGAAACCAGAGGCAGTCTGCGTAATTTAGTGAGACCCTGTCTCAAAAAAGTAAAAAACTGGGCTGGAGGTGGCAGCTCAGTGGTCCAGCACTTGCATAGCATGCAGGTGCGGGGCCCTGGGTTCAACCCCAGTACTGCAAAAAAGAGAGAGAGAGAGAGAGAGAGAGAGAGAGGGAGGGAGAAAGAGAAAGAAAACAAACAACAACAAATGCTGGTAAGGATGCAAGAGGAAAGGAATATTTAAATACTGTTGGTGAGAATGTAAATTAGTGAAGTCACTATGGAAATCTCTGGAAGTTCTTCAGAAAACTAAAAATAGAACTACAGTATGATCCAGTTATACTACTTCTGGGTATATACACAAAATAATCAAGTCAGGTTACTATAGAGATACTTGCATATCTGTATTTTTCATGGCACTGCTTATTATAGCCAAGTTACAGAAACAGCCTAGGTTCCCGTCAATGAAAGAATAAGTTAAGAAAATATGGTACATTTACACAGAAGAGATTATTCAACCATAAAGAGGAATGAAATTATGTCATTTGCAGGAAAATGAATAGAACCGGTGATCCTTATGCTAAGTAAAATAAGCCAGACACAAAGACAAGCATCATATTTTTCCCATATATATGGAATTTCGGGGAACAAAACAACATAAAAGTAAAAGGGTGAACATTAGGAATGTGGAAGGGGAAAATGGGGAGGGGGAACAAGGGAATGAGAGTGGGTAAATAGAAAGGATTAATATCATCAAAGTGCATTATATGCATGTATGAAAATGTCATAATGAAAATTATTACTTTGTATAATTAATATATGCTAATAAAACATCTGTGTATGTCCTATAAAGTTAATTCACTTTACCTTCAAATAAAACTTTCATTAATATTAACAACATAAAATATCTATACACATAGGCACAGAGAAGACATGTGAACAAAAAAGGGTTTTGAGATGCCTACAGAATTACTAGCTGAGATGATTAGCTAAGGTCTTTCCCTATACAATGCTAGTTCATACAAAATGAAAGGATTAGCTTATTTTTCAAATGTGTGGATGGCAAAGCAAAGTTCCAAGAAAAACAAAAGGGCAAGGGCCAATTCAAAGTGAAAAAACTAATCTCCGAAAACTGCTGCTAAAAAATGAAAGTATATGAACCACCTAATAAAAATTCAAATAATCATCATAAAGATGTTCAATAATAGGAATGATGATTGGAAAAACTGACAATTTCCTCAGAGATACAGAAAATATATATTAAAATCATACACACACACACACACGATGCATGTGTGTGCTGAAGAATGCAACAACTAAACTGAAAACTATCTTACAGGGTTCCAATAGTAGATTTTATCAAGTGAAAGACAGAGCTGGTGAACTTGAAGTCAGGTCATTTGAAACTATACCACCAAAATCACAAAAGGAAAAGAAGGAACAGAGTGAAGAAAACCTAAAGAATCTATGGGACACCATCTGGAAGATCAATCTACACATTATGAAAATTCAGAAGAAGGTAGAAAGAGAAGAGGGCATTATTTAAAGAAATAATGTCAAAGCCTTCCCAAATCATAGTAAGGAAATGGACATTCAGAATAAAGATCATTGGATCCCAATTAGAACTCAAAGAAGTCCACACTGAAACACATTCTAATAAAATTGTCAAAGTCAAAACAAGAATTTTGAAAGCAATGAGGAAAGAAACTCACCCTGTATAAAAGAACTACTATTTGGCAGTCAGTAGAAATGTCACCAGAAATCTTGCAGCCTAGAAGAAAGCATAATGATACATAAAAATTGCTAAAGAATGAAAATAAGCAATCCTGTCAGGAATAGTACATCTAGTAAAAATGTTTTACAAAAATAGACTTTCCCATACAATCAAAAGTTGAAGAAGAGTTTATTACTATTACATCAGACTTCCAAGAAATGCGAAAGAAAGTCCTTCAAGTTGAAACAAAGGGTCCAGAAAGCAACAGGAAAGCATATGAAAGTGAAAATCCTGCTAGTAAATGTGTGTGTGTGTGTGTGTGTGTGTGTGTGTGTGTGTATATATATATATATATATATATATATATATATATATATGAGAAAGATATAGCAATCCACTCCTGAAGCAATCTGAAGCAATCAGCCATTGAGAACCCTATGAGGGTTGCTATGAGTGGGACTCGACTCAAAGGCACATAACAACAAATAGATAGATAGATAGATAGATAGATAGATAGATAGATACATACATACATACATACATACATACGTACGTACATACATACATACATACATAGACAGATATGCACACTAAGTATATACTAAATGCTGTGATGGTGACAAATCATCACTTTTATTGTGGCATTGAACTTAGAAAAATAGTTATACCTATAACTATAAAATTATGTTAACGGTTACACACTATAAAAGATGTGATTTGTGACACCCATAACATTAAATTATTTAAATAGGTTGTTATAATAAGATGCTTTATGCAAGGTACAAATAAAATGTCTACAGAAGACACACAACAGAAATGAGAAAAGAATCATGTCAATATGAAAAATTCAGTGAAACACTAAGAAAGAAAAAGAAAGAAAGAAAGAAGGAAAGAAGGAAGGAAAGGAAAGGAAAGAATGACAAAAGAGTAAACACAACAAAATGATAATATTAATTATTTGTCAGTTGTTGTTTTTATTGTTGTTAGGGACCCTATGTACAACAGGAAAAACACCATTATTAGTGCTTCTCTGCTATTCATAGTGTTTTTAATGGCTGATTGTTTGGGGGGAGTGGGTAGCTGGGTTCTCCTCCCAAGCCTACAGCACCTGGTTTTCCCAAGTGGTCTCCCATCCAAGTACTAACCAGGTCCAACCGTGCTTAGCATCTAAGATCTGATGGGATCAGTGGTATGGCAGCAGGCTTGTTTATCAATAACTACTTTAAATATGAAAGGATTAAACTCTGAAATCAAAATAGATTGGCTCTAGATAGCTGAATGTATGAAAAACAAGACTTAACTATATGCTATTTATAAGAAATTTATTTTAGATATAAGGACACATATAGGCTGAAATTTAAAAGGTGTAAAATGTATTCTCTTGGAATAACAACCAAAAAAAACCAGGATAGTCCACATTTACAACATACAAAAAGGACTTTGAATAAAAACTGCCATAAGAGAAAAAAGTACACTATATAAAAGTAAGAGTCAATTTCCCAGAATGATAAAACAGTTATAAATACATATGCACTGAACACAAGAACACTTAAATATATGAAGTAAACATTGACATATCTGAAGGGAGATATAGTCAGTAACATAATATAGTAATTGTAGGTATCAGTACCTTACTTTCAAGAATGGATAAAACTTCCATTCGGAAGATCAATAAGGAAATGTAAAACTTGAGCAAGACCATGCACCAAATGAACCTAACACACATATACAGAATATTCCCCCTAGTAGTGCCAGAATAAATGTTCAAGTATACACTGAACAATAACATTTATCAGGATAGATAATATATAAAGTGAAAACCAAGTTTTAAAAAGTTTAAGAAGATTGAAATGATACCAAGTTTTTTCCAACCAAGAGAATGAAACTACAAATCAATAGTAAATCTAAAACTGGAAAATTCACAAAAATGTGGAAAGTAAAAAACATACTTTTGAACAACCATTAGGTCAAAGGAAAACCAGAGAGAAATTGTGAAATATTTTGAGAAAAATTAGAATGAGAACACAGCATACCAAAACTTATGGAATGCACAAAAAGCAGTACTCAAAGCAAAGTCTGTAGTGATAAACACCTATATATAAAAAAAGAAAATCTTAAAAGCAACCTAACTGTACACCTAAAGAAACCAAAATGAACAAACAAAACTCAAAGTTGGAAGAAAGTAGGAAATAATAAAGATTACAGCATAAAGAAACAAAATAGAGAGATAGAAACATAATAGAAAATATAAAAGTATTGATTTTTAAAAGTAAATCAACAAAATTGACAAGCTTTTGGCTATACTAAGAAAAAACAAAGGATATTCAAATAAACTAAAACTAGGTATTAAGAAGTAACATCAAAATTGAGGCCAAATAAAGATTGAGAGACTACTGTGAATAATACAAATGCCAACAAATTAGATAGCCTAGAATAAATGGGT
>VMDO01032043.1:0-19434 GCA_007922755.1 Pedetes capensis
GAGACCAGAGGCAGTCTGTGTAATTTAGCGAGACCCTGTCTCAAAAAGTAAAAAAAAAAAGGGCTGAGGGCGCACCTCATTGGTCCAGCACTTGCAGAGCATGCAAGCAAGAGGCCCTGGCTGGGTTTAACCCCCAGTACCAGGAAAAAAAAAAAAAAAATCCAGCCCAAATGTCAACAGGGTCCCTTGGTGAAGGCCAAAGTGACAGACTGGGTCCCTGCTTGTGGGGATCTTACCGTCTAGTGTGAGTGGTCAGGGGTAAGAGGGGCAGAAGTTCACTGGGGAAACAAAGGAATGACTGCATAATTGCCACTTCAGTGCTGTGAAGGCAGTGGAGGGTACAGGTGAGGGGACCTGATTCAAATGGCTCGGAGGAAGGAGAGGGGAGGGCCACATTGTAATCTAAAAGCCTGGGAGCTGGCCATGTGGACAGGGGATGAGGCAGCTCTGGCTGGGGTCACACCTGCAGGTGCTGGGGGAGAGGGAGCCCTGGAGAAAAAGGGGGTCATTGGCAGGAGGCTGGAGAGCCAGGTCTTTGTGCGTGGGCAAGCGTGTGGATTTTGTCCTAAGTGCAGTGGGACATTACTGGAATGCCTTTATCAAACTTGCAGTCCTCCTGCCTCCACCTCCCAGGTCACTGAGATTATAGGCATGGGCCACTGCACCCAGCCCCAATTTTATTTACCTTAAAAAAAAAAATCTTAAAAAGCTGGGTGCGGTGGCACAGGACTATAATCCCAGCACTTGGGAGGCTGATGGGGGAGGATCATGAGTTCAAAGCCAACCTGAGCTACATAGGGAGATCCTGTCTCAAAAAGGAGGGAATCAGAATGGGTTTTTCCAGTGTTAAAAATGGCGGGAGGTGCTAAGAAACCAGGGCTGACGTTGTAGGCTGCAGAGGAGCCACCGACCACTTGACAGGTGTGAGGACGGCGAGTCATAGGACAAGGCGTTTGGCAGCTGAGCTCCTTGTAGAAACCAGACTCCCCAAGAGCAGGGGCTATCCTGGGACTTGAAAGGAAGGGAGCTCCCCACAGCCAGTTGCTTAGGAGGAGGGAAAGCAAGCGGACCACCTGGGCGCCTCCCAGTCCCAGTGACTGAGGAGGCCGAGGCAGCCTGCGTAACGCAGCCAGATCCTGTGTGAAAATAAATAAAGTAAGCGCTGGGGTGCAGCTCAGTGACGGAGCACTTGCCCAGCCTGTGCGAGGTCCTTGGTTCCACCTTCAGGACAGCAAACAAAACAAAACAAAACCCCAAACAGCAAGCAGACAGCTTGGAGAGGCTGGGTGGCGTCTCACTTGATGTTCAGGACAATATTGTATTGTTTCTCTGGTTTTGCTGAGTGGTTCCTACTTCAAGTCCGGGGGCCTTTGGGTTTGGGGAAGTTGTTCTGTCTCATTGTGAAGGTTTAGGACACCAAGTGCTTTGTCTGGTTCTGCGATTTACCAGATGGGTCGCCTTTGATGAGTTACTTAACTTCTTCCATAAAGTGGGAAAACAGAATCCTCATCTCACTGGGCCATGAGGTTAAAATAAAGTACCCTTTGTAAGGTGCTTAGCGGAGTGGCCCCCACATAATCAAGCGCCAAGAGTTTAATGGTGCAGTTAGCTAAGGTAACAAGCCCTTTTGCAGATACTAATACACTTAACTTCATCTTCATAGCAGCCCTATGAGATACGTGCCTACTGCCACACCACCCTGGCATCCCATCCTGTCTGATCTCGGAAGCTAAGCAGGGTCGGGATTGCTTAGTCACTGGATGGGAGACCCCCTGGGAATATTGGGTGCTGCAGGCTAGGGAGAAGGACCCGGCAGCCCACTTCTGAAACAATCAGCCATTGAAAACCCTACAAATAGCAGAGAAGCACCGATAGCATTGCTGGGCATGGCACAGTGTCCAGTAGTGTTTGCTTCTGTTGTGCATAGCATCGCTCTGCGTTGCATCTGAATCAGTGGCACCTAACAATGACAATAGCAGGAGATAAATAAAATACTCTTTTCCTTTCTTTTGTGCTGGAGATCGAATCCAGGGCCTTGCACATGCTAAGCAAGTGCTGTACCATTGAGCCACCTCCTCATACCCCTTTCTTTTTGTTTTTAGACGGTGCTATTGGGAGAAGGACATGGCAATCCACTCCCAAGGCAAGCCTGAAACAATCAGCCGTTGAGAACCCTATGAGGGTTGCTGAGTCAGACACGACTCGATAGCATCTAACAACAACAACAACGTTGGGATGTAATTCACATGCCATGCAATTTATCCACTTAAAAGTTAAGTGGCTTTTAGTATATTCACAGAGTTCTGCAACCCCTGACATAATTATTTTTAGAATATTTTCACTACCCCCCAAAAAAAACCCCTACATCCCGTATCTATCATCCCCAATCTCCCTTCTTTCCAATCTTAGGCAGCCAACACCCTACCTTCTGTCTCTAGATTTCCCTATTCTGGACAGTTCATATAAATGGTCCCATATACTCACTAAGATTTTATGTCTTGGTGCTTTGAGTCAGCATAATGATTTTAAGCTTTATCCATGTTGTAGCGTCTTATCAATACTTCATTCTTTGTATTGCTAAGTCACATTCCATTGTATGGAGAGGCCACCTTTTTAAAACCATGTCTCCGTTTGTGGATATCTGAGTTCCTGTTGGGGTATTAGGAATTAACGCTGCTGTGAACTTTCACGCACAGATTTTTGTGTATTCGTATGTTTTTACTTCTCTTGGGCAGCACCTTGGTAGGTGCTATTCTTGTCTTTATCTTACAAGTAAAGACGCTGAGGTGCAAAAAGCTTGAGAGTTTGGCTTGGGTCACACGGCTGGTAATTACGTGGCAGAGCTGTAATTGGAACCCAGGCATCAGGGCCCCTCCTGAGCACTTTGTACCCAGCGGCTACTGTGCCAGCAGCCAGGGAGACCAGGGAGAGCAAAGCAGACACCTCCCTGCCTGGCGAGACTTCTAGGGAGACCCAGGGAGCAGCCAGTGTGACAGCAAGCTTCTGGCAGGTGGGCCCTGGCACTTGTCCCCTTCAGAGAAGACAGGGAGTGGAGATCGGTAGGATGCGGAAGTACTGACCAGGAAGAGGAGGAGGCAAGGAAAGCAGGAGCCTCAGGCGGGTGCACCGGGCTGGGATTTAGCTCAGTGGGTAGAGCGCTGCGCTACAGTCTCTGGGGTCCTGAGTTCAATTCCCAGCACCACAAAAATGGGAGAAGGACCTGGCAATCCACTCCCAAGGCAATCCCGAAACAGTCAGCCATTGAAAACCCTATGAGGGTCTCTATGAGTCAGATACCGACTCGACAGCACCTAACAAACAAACAACATGCAGGTGCAAACCTCCCCCTCGGAGGCCATACAGTTCCATGGCACGTGCCTACTACCACAGCAGGCCCAAGAATCCGAAGAGAATGTTTCCTCCACACGGTGCTGATGAGACAAAGCTCTGCAGCCCAGACACGAGGCAGGAATACATGTTGCTCTCAGGTGTTACTGCTGTCTCCGTCTGAAAGGCCCAGATCTTGATTCCCCCCTCTCATCTTAGACATCAAAAGGCTCGAGTGCTTCAGATCCGAGCCGCGGCTGACAGTTTTCATCTCCTCCCCTCTGGGCAGCTGGCCTTTCAAATGGGGGAGAAGATCCGCTCCTCTTCAAAGGGGTGCAGGTGTCACTGGCTGATAAAAAATGGATTGGGGACAAAGGAGAGATCTCCGTCCCCAGATGCACACCTGCTAGGCGTTTGGGCAGCTGGGTCCTTCCCTGGCCCCTTCTCAAGTGAACCAAAAGGTCCTTGTGATTCTCTGCCGGGCAGCAGAGGAAAGCCCTGTTACCGCTTGCTGGAGCTTTGGAGCCCACCCCTGCCCCCCGGGTGAGCTAATGATGATCATTCCAGGAAGAAACACCCATGGCAGCAAACGTTCAACTGCTGAGGTGTAAGACAGCAGCACCTTCCCAACCGGCTCCGCGTGCAGCTGCCAACAAGAAGCGCAGGTGGAGGGGGCAGGGTGCTCCAGAGTCAGCCAGCCCTGAGCTCTGGGACCTCGCGCCAGTTATTCTCCTCTTTGACGCTAAGGACCCTCATGGCTCCTGTCCCCCACCAGCCCCAGGGCCTGGAGCCGCTGTCACACAGCAACCTGTCATGGGAGGAAGCAGCTCTCTTAACGAAGATCAGACACTAAAGTTGGCACCGCCAGCAGGGGTACATTCTAGTGGAGGAGAGGGAGAAGCAACGGTAGGGTTTCCCACAGGGTCTCCAGGTGTGGGGAGGATTGGGCACACGCACCTCGCACGCAGCTGGTCTGCCTTGATTCCGGATTGGGAGCTGCAGAGGATGGGAGATGGAGGAAGAGCTCCTGGGAGCTGGTGGAGCTGAGCAGGGGAGAGGCTGGAAGATACAGCTTCTGGGCAAGCGTCAGGCCCTCGGCGGCTGGCCCTTGGCTGGATCCGGGTCACAGCGTTGGGTGCTGCAGGGAAGCTGCAGGAGGCTGTGGCACAAGCGCTGCCTCCCCGGAGCCTGGAGCTCAGACAAGCGGTGACCTTGGGTGTGAAGTTGAATTCATGCTGGCAGGGGTCAGGCAGAGGGAGATTCCCGTGCGCTTCTTGGAGGCCCTGACAGACTGTAGTGTCGAGAAAGGCAGAAGTGGATAAGGTCAGGAGTGAGCTAAGGGCCGGTAGAAGACACGCACCGTGACATCGAGGTGGAAAGCAACCTAGAGACGAGACAGCGCACGCTGCGTGGAGAGGGCTCATGGGAAGAGAGAGAATTCCCAATGGGATTTGGCTCAGTGGGTAGAGCGCTGCATTGCAGTCTCTGAGGTCCCGAGTTCAATTCCCAGCACTGTAAAAATGGGAGAAGGGCTTGTCAATCCACTCCCAAGGCAATCCCGAAACAGCCATTGAAAACGCTATGAGGGTCGCTATGAGTCAGATGGAGCTGGGATTTAGCTCAGTTGGTAGAGCGCTGCACTGCAGTCTCTGAGGTCCTGAGTTCAATTCCCAGCATCGCAAAAATGGGAGAAGGACCTGGCAATCCACTCCCAAGGCAATCCCGAAACAGTCAGCCATTGAAAACCCTATGAGGGTTGCTGAGTCAGATACCGACTCGATGGCACCTAACAACAACAACAACAATGAGTCGGATCCCGACTTGAAGGCACCTAACAACAACAACAACAAATTGAGGAAGAGTCCTAAGACCCAGCTAAGGAACCCCATACACGCCTAGGAACCACAGAGGATTCTTGAGCAAGGAGCAGGAGGAGGGAAGTGCTGAGGAGGACTGGGTTTGTTGGGGATGGCTTGAGGGCACTGGATTAGGGCCCCTAAGCATCTCTACGCTTCAGGGCGGTAGGGCTTATCCAAGTGCCCACTGCCAAATACCTGTGTCTGGGCACCAGGCAGAGAGCAGAGGGTGCTTCTGATTCTAGTGTTAAGTGATTCTTTCCCATTTATCCCATCCTAGAACATTTAGGCTCCTGCAAGCTTGGGGTTATTATGATAGGACAGCCCCTTCAGCCCTGTGAGCCCGGGGTCTACGCATTTCTGTTGCAAAGATTGGACCCCACCCCCGATTTCCCCAGCTCTACTTCCCTTTCCCATTTACACGCACTTGGAGTCATGGTTTTGAATGTCAACTCTTCTGTGCCAGGGGATGCAGAAATAATTTTTTTTTTTTTTTTTTGGTGATACTGGGGGTTGAACCCAGGGCCTCGAGCCTGCATGCTCTGCAAGTGCTGGACCACTGAGCTGCACCCCCAGCCCATTTTTTTACTTTTTGAGACAGGGTCTCGCTAAGTTACGCAGACTATGTCTGGTCTCGAACTTACAATCCTCCTGCCTCCACCTCCTGAGCCGCTGGGATTACAGGCGTGCGCCACCGCACCTGACTAGAAATACCTTCTTGCCAAAGGGACCTTATGTTTATTGAATGCCGTCATGTGCTCTGTGCTTGAGGCTGTTCATGAGAGCCTTGAGTTTTGGACTGTTTATTATGAGGCAGGCACTGTGCTGTGTTTCCCATGATCCCATATACTTTTCCAACAGATAGAAGTCTTCGCCCCAGTGCCTGGCACGGTGGTGCACACCTGTAATCCCAGTGGCTCGGGAGGTGGAGGAAGGAGGATCGCAAGTTAGAGACCAAAGGCAGTCTAAGAACTTTAGCGAGACCCTGTCTCAAAAAGCAAAAAATGGGCTGGGGGTGCAGCTCAGTGGTCCAGCACTTGCAAAGCATGCAGATATGTGGCCCTGGGTTCAACCCCCAGTACCGCAAAAAAAAAAAAAAAAAAAAGTCTTCGCCCCATTTTATACACACGGAAAACTTAGCCTCAAAGAGGAGAAAAACTTGCGCGAGGTCCCAGAGCTCAGGGCTGCCTGACTCTGGAGCACCCTGCCCCTCCACCTGCGCTTCTTGCTGGCAGCAGCACGCGGAGCCGGTTGGGAAGGTGCTGCTGTCTTACACCTCAGCAGGTGAACGTTTGCTGCCATGGGTGTTTCTTCCTGGTCTTCTGGGGTTGAGACCTCGTGGAGTTTTTTCCCCACTTAGTCTTTTATTGATGGCATTTCTTGGTAATTCGTGCACGCTCCCTAGCTCAGTTAGGATTTGGGGACCCCTGCTGCACCTGAGCCATGGTAGCTGGTCTGAGGTTCTCCCACAGTGCACTAAAGAGCAGCTGGCAAGGGCTGCCGGTTCTGAGCATTTGCATAGAGTTCTGCTGAGGCGTATTCTCTGCCTCCATCCATCGCGAGGGAGCAGTGGGGGTAGTGTGTTCATTGTCACTGTTGTGCTTAATGATCTTGGACCTTTTCTATGTCAGCAAAGGAGATACGTCTGATTATTTTAAGGCAGCTTTGCAGATAACTTCTGAGAAGAACTCATTGGCCTGAAAAAAGAATGTTTACTAGGCTGCAAAACTTTTCACTTGTCTTCCCTAAGCTTGCGAGAGCTGGGTCTCTGATCATACATACATACATACATACATGCATGCATGCATACATACATACATACCTAGCCAACCTGGGTTCAACAAAGAAACAATAAATGCCTGCCCTGATAGATGTGCCAATTACCCTGATCCCATTACACTCCTTACACATTATATACTGTATTGAAATGTCACACTGTACCCCATACATTTGTACAATTATTGTGTGTCTAATAAAAACAGGAAGGAAGGAAATGGTGGAGACAGACAAAAATAACAGCAATGACAAAACCCACCCTGGAGTCTAGTGTTAAAGCTTCCAGCAGTAGGTTTTGAGGCGTCAGGCGTATTCTTGGTATCTCGACTTCAGTTTTCTCATCTGTAGAATGCGAGTGTGATTGTTGTGCTGCAGAACTGTCCTGTGGGTCAAGGTGAGATGACAGGTGCAATGCTCGCGTTATAAGTACTCGATGAGGCGTGTGTGCGAAGGACTCTAGTTTCCCTGTCTGCTGGAGCACCGGAGGCATCAGAAGCAATGGAGGGAGGGAGAGGTAGTGGCGGAGGGAAGTGCTCAGCATCGCCCACTAGTGGGGTTTTGCCTGCGCCACGCGGTAGCAACAAGCCGTCCTCAGCAGAAGCAGTGGCGGTTGACAGAGCAGGACAGGGAGTTCGTGTTCCAGGACAGATTTCACTTAGAAGAGAAGGGAGGCGATTACAATAAGACAGCAGAAATGTATGGTAAATTTGGGGGTAAAGGATTTGATGAGGCCACAGTTTTGAGAAACAGAACTAAAATATAAGCCAAGAAGTGTATTCTGTGTTGTGCAGTCATGTATCGCTTAGAGATGGGGTGCCTTCTGAGAACGGCATCAGCAGGCAGTTTCGTCCTGATGTGTATGTACATGAACCTAGACGGTCTTAGATCAGTCAGTCGATGTGGTCTCGGATGCCATCAAGGGACACAGTAGACACGAGCTGTGTGAGGCTGCTGCTCTTCTGACACGGTTTCACAGTAAACTATTTTTAGTAAGTAGGATGCATACTCTTTAAAATACCAAGAAGAAGTTTTTCTTTCTTTTCTTTGGCAGCACTAGGGCTTGAACCCAGGGCCTCATGCATGCTGTGCAGCTGCCCAACCACTGAGCTGCACCCCCAGCCTCTTATTTAATTAGTTAGTTGATTGATTAATCAATTGATTAATTAGTTGATTGGTTGATTTAGAGATAGAATCTTGTTAAGTTGCAGAGGCTGCCTCTGGCCTCAGACCTGCAATCCTCCTGCCTCAGCCTCCCAAGTAGCTGAGATTATAGGCATGAGCCATAGCGCCTGGCTAAAAAAGCCTGGTGTTGTCAATACGTAAACTGGTAACAGTTGCTGTTGTTGTTAAACACTGCACCGGGTACGTGATCAGATGTGTTTTCCTTCTGTAGGACGAGCAGTGCAGCAGGCTCGTCTGCGCCAGCATCACCACAGGTACGTGGGGAGCGTGTTTGCCTGCCATGTTGTGGTGGCTACAAAGTCACTAGGCAATAGGAATTTTTCATCTTACGGGACCACAGTCCTGTGTTCCGTCCTTTGTTGACTGAAACGTGGTCATGCAGCACATAACGGGATTTAACAGAATTCTAAGTGACAGTCGTAACTATGCCTCCACTCTTAGTATGAGCAAAGCAAGTATTTATTTTTTTTATTGCATAATTATTTCAACACAAGAGCAAAACAGACAGCTTTCTCTTCTCACTTGACATTTTCAGCAGGATCATCAAGGAAGAGCTTTTTGCAAAAATGAGAGGGGCCTCATCAGTTCTCCTAGTGGCCTCTTTTAAGCCCTTGTTTTTTATCTTGCGGTACTGGGAGGTTGAACCCAGTGTGTTACACATACTTTGCAAGTCCTCTACCACTGAGTCGCACACTTAGCCCACCCCACCCCCTTTTTTTTTTTAATCTTGAGACAGCGACTTGCTAAATTACACAGGCTGCCTCTGGCCTTGAACTTGCCTTCCTCCTGCCTCCACTTCCTGAGTGCTTACAGGCATGAGCCACCACGCTCGGCTGCTTTTACGCCCTTGCTGTTGTTGTTAGATGCCATCGAGGTGGGTCCCACTCGTAGTGACCCCACGAACAACAGAATGAAGCTTCTGACATCATGCCATGCCCGACGCTGTTGTCAGTACTTCTTCACTATTCATAGGGTTTTCGATGGCTGAGTGTTTCAGGACTGAGCTGCCAGATCCTTCTCCCAAACTTACAGCACTCGGTTCTCCCGGTTGGTCTCCCATCCAAATACTCACCAGGCCTGACCCTCCTTAGCTTCGGAGATCTGATGAGATCTGACATCAGTGTGGTACGCCTATACAATTTCACCCTTAATATTGAAAGCCTCATTTGGAGGGTCTGTTGCTAAGGGTCTGTCTCTCCTTTACCTGGGTGGGTTTTTTCCTCCTCGGTTATTAACAAAGTAACTCTGCCTCCCCTTGGATGTGATCTGAGTAGTTCTTTAACATCACTTTCACCAACCTCATGAAATCCTTCTTCTTTTTGAGTACTAGTGATTTCCCTTCCAGTCAACGTACATTGTGCTTGCATTGCTTCGTCAGATGCTAAGAATGTGGCCAGCCCACAAGGGTGTTGCCAAGAAATGGTGGTGGACAGGACACTGATATTAAATGGGGAGTGATATTTGAGTAGGCACTGATTATGAGTGCTCAGTTCATGGGTTAAATTTTCATATTTTGATAACTTTTGTTTCACTAAGTAATCTTCTAAGTGTAAAAAATCAGAAAACAGCCAAGTGTGGTGGCACACATCTGTAATCCCAGTGTCTTGGGAGGTAGAGGCAGGAGGATCACAAGTTCGACACCAGAGGCAGTCTGTGTAATTTAGTGAGATCCTGTCTCAAAAAGTAAAAAAATGGGCTGAGGGTGCAGCTCAGTGGTCCAGCACTTCCAAAGTATGCAAGCTCAAGGCCCTGGGTTCAATCCCCAGTAGTACAAAGAAAAAAAAAAAATCAGAAAATTGCTGGGCACTGTGGCTCACACCTGTAATCCCAGAGATTCAAGAGACAGAGGCATGAGGATTGGAAGTTCAAGGCTAGAGGCAGCTCCTGTAATTTAGCGAGATCCTGTCTCAAGATAAAAGTGTGAAAAATGGGCCAGGGGTGCAGCTCAGTGTTAGAGCACTTGCAAAGCATGCGTGAGTCCCTGAGTTCAACTCCCTAGTGCTGCCAAAAACTAAAAATTAAAAAATCAGAAAATAAATACTCATTTATTGAGTTTACCATGGTTAGGAGAGCCTGGTTTTGAATCTAAATTTCTACTTGCATAACATCTATGACTCTCAATTTTTCCTGCCTGTCTGAAGAGGATAATGTTATTCACTAACTAATGGGGTTTTCATGAGTATTCCGTGAGGTAGTCCTGGTAAAGAAGTCAATTTAGTTCCTTGAACATGGCGCACTTTCAGCAATGATTAATTATTATTACTACAAAGGGGCGTTGTTCGTGATTTTCACCAGATTATTTTTTAAAACATATCCATGGTTAAACACCCACAGAGCTGCAGTTCATAACTTCAGCGACACTGTACATACAAGTCCAAGATCTGCCGCGGGAATTGCGTCTAGAACTATGTCAAGAATGGGAATCCGAGTACTGCCAGCAAGGGCTTTGTAGGCTGAGAGAGGCTCCATCCACCTGACACCAGCTGGGCCTGGAGGAATCATGGCCCCATCTCATAACAGAATCAGATGGACACAGAGGCACCAACAAGAGCTTTGGAGATGCCACAGCCCTGGCTCTCCTGGAGCTGGCTGTTGTGCGAGAATAGTTAGTGCCTTGTCGTTAGTGTTATTGGGTGCCATCGAGTCAGTCCGGCTCATAGTGACCCTCACAGGGTTCTCAATGGCTGATTATTTCAGGAGTAGACTACAGGGTCCTTCTCCCATTTTTTTCAGTACTGGGGATTGAACTCAGGGTCCCAGAGAGCAGAGCCGCACCCTACCAACTGAGCTAAACCCCAGCCCATTTAGTGCCTTGTTGTTGTTGTTATTAGGTGCCATTGAGTCGGTATCCGACTCATAGCAACCCTGCATACGACAGGCGAAACACTGTTGTCGGTGCTTCTCTGCTGTTCATAGGGTTTCCAGTGGCGGGTTGATATTTTTGGGAGTGGGTTGCCGGGTCTTTCTCCCAAGTCTGCAGCACCTGGTGTTCCCAGGCGGTCTCCCATCCAAGTACTAACCAGGCCTGACCCTGCTTAGCTTCCGAGATCTGATGGGATCGGATGCCACAGGGCTATGGCTGCAGGCTTTAGTCCCTTGAGTCTCATGTAAAATGGACCCTGAAGAAGAGTGTGGGAAGAGCAAGTCCTTACAAACCTATGTTACAAGTGAAGCTAGAAATTTGCATTTTGTAGGCAGAAAAACACCATAAGGAGATTCTCAGCACATGCCTTGCACTTTGTAGGTATTCTGAAATGCTTATTGAGTGCTTAAATGCATGTAAAGTATGTGTCGGATCTGAATACCTCCTGCCTGGCTATGAGCTGGGGAATTCCATTAACCCATTGTGAAGAAACCTGTACAACTAGTTTGCATTGGTTAAAAAGTAAAAGTTGGGGACCTCCCAGGGCCCAAAGTTGGTATGCTCTCTGAGTGAGATCATTCTGTAAATCGGTGGCAGTTTAGAAACGATTGCCAGATGTGCCCTATTTCTTAATGCAACAATGGATGTTTGGTTCCGTGTAAAACAATTTGACGAAGAGCTGCTTGGTTAGCGTCAGGCTCACTGTTTTACCCAGGCTCCCAGATGCGTCCCTCCTGAATGTTAGTGTGGGGCACGTGCCTCCTGGTCTGGCCCAGATTTTCGGAGGGGCGGTGGCGCCGCGCACACAGATATTAAACACAATTCACTCGGGACCCTCCGGTGAGAGGCACAGACTCCTGCGGCCCTCGGGACACCGGCGGAGATGAGAGAAAGGAAAAGCCTCGGGCGCTTTTGCCTTCCAGGGTCAAACACCTGTGTTGGTGGTCTCCGTGGTCACAGGGAGACAGTTCTTGCTTCATCAGTGATCAGATGGAGAGCGAGTTCTTTCCTTGCCGAAGGTCCGGGCGAGAGAGTGGGAAAGCTGTTTCCTCATCGGTGGTCCAGGCAAGAGAAAAGGCGGAAAGGATCGAGCCACCACAGCGTAGTTCCTTATATAGCTCGCCCGTGGAATGGCCTGAGCCAATCAGCTTTGAGTCCAGTTGTCCAATCAGGTTTGGGGATTTGTGAAGGGTTTTGTACAAACGTCCAACCAAGTTACTTTCGTTTTCCCTAGATTTAGCCGTTTTCCCCGTTTGGGTTTTTTTTGCCAATTTCCTCCCAATTTCTCCCTACATGTTAGGACACTTAGGCAGACAATCTGAGGGTCTCTCTAGGGTCTCAGGGACAAGGCAGGCCAGGAAAGAGCTGGGCATAGTAGGGAAAGAGGCTGCAGCCCTGTCTTTAGCAGGCATCGTTTCCCTCCTTGTAAGGAAAATCATTCTGAGTCTGTGACATAATCCGGACTCGCAGGTTCTTTCCTGGGGGAGTTCTTGGAAACCTCCCCAACCCTTGAGTGACAAGGGTCGTCCCAGGAGCCAAGGGCAGGGCCTGTCTGGTTCAGATGCAGTGTCTTTGGAGCTTGGAGCCCTGCTTCCTGGGATGCTGAGTTCTTGATCTGACTGGTTTGGATCCTGCGCCCTCCAGCGCAGACGCTGGGAGAGAAGCTTTTTCTCCTTCAGGTTCTGCTCACTCAGCCCCCCAGGCTCAAAGGGGGTCTGTGCTCCTTGTCACCTTCCCCAGGGCTCACCCTGGCCTCGCTTAGATCCCGAGCCTGGGATTCTGTGCCGCAGATCCTGGCCAGGGCTCGTACAGGCCTCGCACCTGCACTGAGATGCTGGTGTCAGTGTGGAGTCCCTGTTCGTTTGGTTAGACCTTTTTGTGGATCCCGTGCTAAAGGGCCACCACGTCCCTGGTTTTGCCACTCCGTCAGTGTGTGTCCTGCTGAGGGCACAGCCCTCGTCTTCCCTGATATCTGTGAACAAGTGAGGAGGGAACTCTGTGAGGATCTGTTTCATTGATTGTTGTTGTTGTTAGGTGCTTTCAAGTCAGTATCTGACTCATAGCGACCCTGTGTACAACAGGCGAAACACTATTGTCAGTGCTTCTCTGCTGTTCATAGGCTTTTCGATGACTGATTGATTTTTGGGAGTGGGTTGCTGGGTCCTTCTCCCAAGCCTACAGCACCTGGTGTTCCCAGGCGGTCTCCCATCCAAGTACTACCCAGGCCTGACCCTGCTTAGCTTCAGAGATCTGACGGGATCGGATGCCACAGGGCTACAGCTGCCTGGGTGAAATCTGTTTTATTTTTAGTTTTTTGAGGCAGAGTCTTTCCCTGTAGCCCACACTGGCCTGGAACTTGCTGTGTAGCCCAGGCTGGCCTTGAACTAACAATCCTCCCCCCTGAGCCTCCCAAGTGCTGGGCTTATAAGGGTATGCCACCACACCTGGCTTGATGACTTTTATCTTTGTTAATATAGCGTCATTGTCAACTAAATTCATTACTCCTTAAAAAAAAAAAAACCCTCTCTATATTATCTTTTTATATTATCTATCAGGGATTATTCTGTGCCTGTCCCGTGGGGACACCGCAGTGACCTACAGTCTTGATCCCTGCCCGGGAGGAGGTCACCATCTCTGAGGAAAGACTAAAGCATGGTGAAGAGCTGGGAGGAGAGGCAGAAGGCCTGACGCATACTGAGCCGGGCTCCTCCCGGTCTGGAAGGCTCAGAGGTGTGTCGCTCAGGAGACGGCTGTTTAATTATTCAGTGGCTCTGCTGTGATAACCCAGCGCTGAGCACCACTGTCTGCAAGCGCCGTGCAAAGGCCTGGCAGCCCTGAGCGGCCCCGCAACTTGACATTATTGTCAGCCCTGACTGCCGGGTGCGGGATTCGGCCCCGAGGCGCAGTGCAGTCCACAGGGCACAGAGCTGGCAGGTGGTGCGCGGGCACCTGGGCTTGGGATGTGACCGCCGCACTTGCACGCGTGTGCACTGTGTGTGCGAGCCCCGGCAGGGCAAGGCCCGGGCCAGCGCCCTCACGCACTCTGCTATCCTCCTGCAGTGAGCGGCATGTTCCCAGGATGTTTGCAGGCTTTATTCCGCCTGGGCAGTTACCCAGGCCCCTTTCATCCAGGCCGGATGGGGACTGCCGCGGCAGAGGGAAGGGCCACACATCATTGTCCCTTCACTGAAGCACACCTCTCAAGAAGTTCCGGGGTGGGGCGGGAGCTTGGCTGCAGACACAGGCCTGCCTTTATCCCGCTTCCACGGGCAGAGGAGAGCACACATCCCGCCAGCTGGGGGTGCCGGCCATCGCAAACAAGGGCTTCTCCAAGGAGGAAATACAAAGGCTGCATCCGGACAGCCGGGGTGGGGAGGGTGGCGGCAGAGTTGTCCGGTCAGGGTCCGCTGGAGAAATACAAAGGAAAAAATGATCAGCCCAGGAAAGGCCTTCCTGGACTCGGCCCGGGAGGAATGTGACTGGGATGGGGCTCTGGGAGTCCAGCCCTCCAACTGCAGTCTGGGGTCCTTGCCTGAGGTATGCGGGAAGAAAGGGGGCTCTGTCCTGGTAGCAGACTTGCTGAGGGATCTGAATATTCCCCAGCGCACATATCTCACCTTCTTTCTGCACTCCAGACGTGGTGCCTGGTGCGACACACATTGTCCTGTATAAAGAAACCTCTCAGCGACATAATGTGAGGCAGGGACTGTT
The DNA here is from genome assembly GCA_007922755.1 of Pedetes capensis. Classification (NCBI taxonomy): domain Eukaryota; kingdom Metazoa; phylum Chordata; class Mammalia; order Rodentia; family Pedetidae; genus Pedetes; species Pedetes capensis. Next base: position 14,716 of record VMDO01032043.1, read on the forward strand.
ATTGTCCCCATTTTGCAGAGGAGGAGACTGAGGTTCAGAGAGATTAACTGACATGCCCGAGAGTCTAGAGCTGGGACACGGTAGAATGACGTGGCATCTCCTCCCAGCTCTGCCACCAAGTGATGGTGGCCAAGTTCCTTCCTTTCTCTGGGCCTCAGTTTCCCCATCTTCACATTGAGGTGCCTGGACACAGTGATTCCTAAAGTCCTGTCAATGATGGGGTCGCATAACTGTGTCCCAGGGACTTGCAAAGTCATTCAGCCACGGGGGATGGGTCTTCTTGGGCACCTGGTTTCTGACAACCTTGGCGAGCTCCCTCAGCCCAACATGGTTGTCTCTGAGCAGACTTGCTGAAGCCTCCTTTGTGTGTAACATCCCATACCTTACCACGGCAGGGAGCTTTGTTGTTTGTTTAAAATTTTCTTTTAACTTTGTTGTTGTTAGTTGCTGTCGAGTCAATGTCCGACTCATAGCAACCCTACGTACAACAGAAGAAACACTATTGTCAGTGTTTCTTTGCTATTCATAGGGTTTTCAATGGCATATTGTTTATTTGGGGGGAAGAGTGGGTTGCCAGGTCCTTCTCTCAAGCCTGCAGTGCCTGGTGTTCCCAGGTGGTCTCCCATCCAAGTACTAACCAGGCCCAACCCTGCCTAGCTTCTAAGGTCTGATGGGATCGGACACCACAGTGCTACGGCTGCAGGCTTTTCAACCTCAGATTCCAGAAATCCCCTTTTGCTTCCCCATGAATGCTTTCTGCCTTTCATCCCACACTAGAGGGCCCAGGCCTGACCAAGCAGCCTGATCCTCTCCTTCAGCTCAGCCCTGCACAGGGGTCTTAGCAGCTCTGATATTTACTGAGCACCCATCACAGACTTACACAGGGTCGCCTGGCTGGTGGTGAGTGGCCACACTAATGTAGGACTTCCATCCAGTGCATAGTATGTCCTCAGGAGTGCTACTTTCTTTCCCCTTCAGTAGATGGGCTCAGCTCCCTTTCATTTCTGATTGCACACAGAAGGCACAGCTGGGCCAGAGGTGGGGTCCATTGCCCCTGGCCTCTGGGCTGGGAGCTCCTGGGCCCTCAGACGTGAGCTCTCTCCATCTTTCTGCTTAAAACACCTGCTTCGCCTCTAAGCAAAGGTCCCTTCTCACGGAAGCGACCTCAGCCAAGTAAGACAGTAAATGCTAGAAGAAGATATTGGCTCACACGCTGGAGAAGTCTTGAAATCGCTGTTAGTTCCAGGGCAGCAATTACATTGTCAGGACTTCGTTTTCTGCCACCTCCTCACACTGCTGCTGTATTGGCCCAGTTTGCACACAATGGACTTCTCGCATTGAAGGAAAATGCAAAAGAGGTCTCTTGTTTGTGGCTCAGATGTTGTTGTTGTTAGGTGCAGTTAGTATCTGACTCATAGTGACCCTGTATACAACGGAGGAAACACTATTGTCAGTGTTTCTCTGCTATTCGTAGGGTTTTCAATGACTGGTTTTTGGGAGTGGGTTGCTTGGTCCTTCTCCCAAGCCTACAGCACCTGGTGTTCCCAGGCGGTCTCCCATCCAAGTACTAACCAGGCCCGACCCTGCTTAGCTCCTGAGACCTGAAGGGATTGGACACCACAGTGGCACGGCTACAGGTGTGGCTCAGATGGAAGCCATGAAATTGACTCTCACCAGCCCACACTGGGTCACTTGCCTGCCACAGAGCCAGAAGCTGGGTTCAGGGGCATGAGTGGGACTTGGTCTGGCTTTTATCACCTGACTGCCTCTCTGGCTGGTGTGAAGCCACCTCCCCATCAAAGCACAAAGACGGAGAATCTCAGAGAAGCAGCTTCGCCAGACGCTTGCGATGCTCTTACCAAAAGAGGATTGGGTGGTGTGTGGCTAAACCCCAGCAGCTGCCCTCCACACCTTCCCCGGCCGGTCCTCAGATCCCAGCGTGCGTGGGCCATGGGGATGGACCTTGAGATGTTGAGAGCTCTCCTCCACTCCACCGACTCACCCCTTGGCCCTCTACTTGCCTATACCCCAAAGGAAAGAGCATCTGCTCAGAGCAGGGACCAAAGGGAAGGGGGGAGCGGAGCCTGATCCTGCATTCACCCCTGCACTCATCCCTCCACTCAACTGTTGGCTCAACAAGCGTTCATTGAACATCTAAGAGATAGCAAGCCATGAGTTAACGAGGGGGGGTTCCCAAACTTCAGTTATTGGTGCACCCTCCTCCCAATTTTTGTCCAAAGGAGAATGATGCTGTGGGGTCCTAGCCGGATAGCCAATGGGAAGCCTGGGAGCTTGGGGTCCGATCTCTTAATTAAAATCAGGAGCCTGGCCAGTGTTGGAGGTGTAAGAGACACAGCAGCACCCGACGGCGGCCCTGCTCTTGATTGTATCCGGGAAGCCGTAGGGGACTTGGAAAAGGCATCCGCTCTTCCTGAGAGGGCCCGTGCTTGGTCCTGCCTGGCACGTGTCCTCTGAGTCTTCTCCTATGCCACGCAAAGGCACTGCGTACACACCTGTGGGTAAAACACAAATGGGATTCAGAAAGGAATGCGACGCAGCTTTTGCCTCAAAGCGACTTCTCAACTAGGGGACAGGAGAGCAGGATCGAGGGGGAAGTGCCGAGAGGGAGAGAGGCCCAGGCGGGCGGCGGGAGGCCGAGGAGGGGCCGCCCTGGGGCCTGGCGGGCGCTGCAGTGAGAAGCAAGTGTTCGCCCAGCAGCCTGGGCGCCTGGGGAGGATTTCGACCTCTGGAGAAGGGCCGTGGGCGTCCCAGGCCGAGGGAGAACAGGGCAAAGGCCGGGAGGGTGAGGCGCTGGGAGAGCAGCCCCTATGGACAGGCGTGCTCTTCCTGCGCCTAGCGCCCAGTGCCCACGCTGGGGTCTCCTGGGGGTACTAGATCCCAATGGCGGTGACTCATCGGCGCTCTGAACTGCAGCCAGGGTGTCTTCCCAGACACTGACCTCTTCCCTGTGCACCCTCCCTGGCCAGGACACGCCAGCGGGCCCCATGCTTCCTGTGCGGTTAACCCGGCCTGGCAGCTGGTGTGGAAAAGGAAGGCGGGCGCCCCTTACCAGCTGTGGGACTCCATCCTCTTCATTGGCGTCAGTCCAGAGTTCCTACCTTAAAGGTGGTTGGGAGCATCAAACACGACCGGGCACGCGACGTGCTGAGCCCGCTGCAAGAGCCCAGGAAACCCTAATAAACACGACTTTTAAATTTTATTTATTTATTATATTTATTTGCTTGAGTGCTGAGGATGAACCCAGGGCACACTAGGCAAATGCTGTACCACCGAGGTGCACCCTACCCCTAAACAAAATTTCTGGGAAATACTGCTATGTAATGTGCTCACTGTGTATGTATTCACCATGGGGTTTGCGTGGCTTCTCCACTATGTGACCTGCAGCAAGTTCACCTCCCTGAGCCTTGGTTTCTTCATCTAAACAATGGGACATCCACTTCGCGTGGGCAGATAGCATAACGTCACCTCCTCTGTGAGCCCTCAGCCTGTATTTCCTTTGCCTGGGTAGCTTCTGCTGGGCTCCGCGACTGTTCAAGCACCATTCATTAAGCTCCGATCAATCCTAGAGCCATTCATACTTTTTTCCCCCTGATTGTCCAGATGCAGTCATTCCTCCGTATGCAAGGCTTCGGTTCCCTGCAGGCAAGTGCAGTTGGGAAATAGTAGTGTTGGTCTTGATTCTTTTGAGAGACAGTGAGAGACCACATTCACGTGACTTTTATTGCAATGTATTGTCCTAGTTCGATTTTATTACTAGTCTCTTACTGTGACTAATTTCTTTCTTTCTTTCTTTCTTTCTTTCTTTTTCTTTTTTTCTTTCTTTCCTTTTTTTTTTGGTATTGGGGATTGGACCCAGGGCCTCACACCTGCATGCTCTGCAAGTGCTGGACCACTGACCTGCACCCCCAGCCCATTTTTTACTTTTTGAGACAGGGTCTCGCTAAATTATATAGACTGCCTCTGGTCTTGAACTTGCAATCCTCCTGCCTTCGCCTCCCAAGCTGCTGGGATGGCAGGCATGCACCACCGCACCCGGCTCTACTGTGACTAATTTCTAAATTAAACTTTGTCGTAGATATATACGTATGGGGGAAAACAAAACAAATATGGGGTTCTAAACTGTCCATGCCTGCCTCCGTAGCCCTGTGGCATCCGATCCCATCAGATCTCGGACGCTAAGTAGGGTCAGGCCTGGTTAGTACTTGGATGGGAGACCGCCTGGGAACACCAGGTGCTGTAGGCTTGGGAGGAGGACCCGGCAACCCACTCCCAAAAATCTATCAGCCATTGAAAACCTTATGAATAGCAGAGAAGCACTGACAATAGTGTTTCACCTGTTGTACGTAGGGTCGCTATAGGTCGGATACTAAGTTGATGGCACCTAACAACAACAACTGTCTGTGGTTTTGGCATCCAGAGGTCTTGTCAAGTGTCCCCTGTACCCAAGGCGGAGCCACTGTAACTGTGCGAGGCATCAATATTGTTACTCCCTGTCTTTCTACTTGTGTGGTGCTTAGCGGTTCCAAGCGCAGACCCCAGAACCCACCAGCCTGGACTCACACCCCAGCTCCGCCTCACTCCAGCTGGAGGGCCCTGCCTAACTGGCTCAACCTCTCTGGGCTTCAGCTTCCTCCTATCCTATGGAGAGTTATCAATTATGCAAAACACCATCTGCTCACAGCGTCACTGCTAGATCCG
>VMDO01032044.1:0-19413 GCA_007922755.1 Pedetes capensis
TATACAGCACCTGGTGTTCCCAGGTGGTCTCTTATTCAAGTACTAACCAGACCCAACCCTGCTTAGCTTCTGAGGTATGACAGGATCAGATGCCACAGTGGTACTGGCACCCATATGTTTAGCTAAACATTATTTCTTTGTTTGTCTGTGAGAGTGTTTCTGTAACAGATTAAAGTTTGAATCAGTAAAGCAGATTTCTTCCTCAATGTAGGTGAGCATCATCTAAACCACTAAGAGTCCGAATCAAACAAAAAGACAGATGAAGAGAAATTTGATCTCTGCTGACTGCTTGAGCTGGAATATTGATCTTCTCCTTCCCTTAGACTGGACTTACATCATCAGCATTATAGGTCTCAGGTCTTTGCACTCAGACTACAATTATAATACCAGATTTCCTGGGTTCAAGCTGATTGATAGCAGATTATGCGACTTCTCAGCCTCCATAATAGTGTTGGCCAATTCCTTAAGAGATTGTGTGTGTGTGTGTGTGTGTGTGTGTGTGTGTGTGTGTGTATGTGTGTACGTATATTTTTTTCCTCTTTTTAGTGGTTTATTGTTATTTGCATAGTAACTTCTCCAAATAAATTATATAAATTATATATTCTTTGTCATGTGTAGCCACTGAAGTATTTGCTCAGTTATCTTTGTTGTTGTTGTTAGGTGCCGTCAAGTCAGTATCCGACTCATAGTGACCCTCATAGGGTTTTCAACAGCTGACTGTTTCAGGATTGCCTTGGGAGTGGATTGCCAGGCCCTTCTCCCATTCAGTTATCTTAGTAGTCAGCTAATTATTGGGCAGAACTTTTCTTCAATGCCTGAAATAAGTCCCCTCAGTATTTGTCAAGGAACTCTGTGTGCATAATGGAGCACACTCAGCCATGCTGTGTATGACCTCTGCCTTAGCTTTTGCTGCCTGCCAGTGCCCAGCCTCAAAGTTAGCCAGAGGTGACAGCTTGGGGCCTTCTCAGGTCATTTATGAATGCACTGGCACGCACATAGTTTTATATATGCACATGGCCACTATTGTTGTTAGGTGCCATCGAGTCAAGTCCAACTCATAGCGACCCTATGTACAGCAGATCGAAACACTTCTGGATTCTGTGCCAGGCACACGATCTTACTTATGTTTAAGCCCATTGTTGCAGACACTGTATCAATCCCTTGGGTGGAGGGTTTTCCTTTTTTTCGTTGACCTGCCACTCTCCCAAACATGTTGTCTTTCTCCAGGCACTGATCTCTCTTGACTACATGTCCAAAATATATAAGATGCAGTCAAGCCCATTCTTGATCAAGGAGCATTCTGGTTGCACTTCTTCTAGGACAGATCTGTTGGTTCTTTTGGCAGTCCATGGTATATTCAATAGACGTCTCCAGCACCACAATTCAAAAGCATCAATTGTTCTCCTGTCTCCCTTGTTCAATGTCCAGTTTTCATAACTGTATGATGCCACTGAAAATATCACGGCATGAATCAGATGCACCTTCATCTTCAATGTAACATCTTTGCTTTTCAATACTCTAAAGAGAGTTTCTGCCACAGCTTTTCTCAGAGCAATGCATCTTTTGATTTCTTGAGTGCTGCTTCCATGGGTGTTGATTATAGAGCCAAGCAAAGCAAAATCTTGGAGAACCTCAATCTTTTCTCCATTTATTGTGAAGTTGCATACTGGCCCAGTCGTAAGGATTTTTGTTTTGTTGATGTTTAGTCTCAGCCCATATTGAAGGCTGTGATCTTTGATCTTCATCAGTAAATGTTTTAAATCTTCTTCACTTTCAGCAAGCAGAGTTGTGTCATCTGCATAACATAGGTTGTTAATGAGTCTTCCTCCAATCCTGGTGCCGCATTCTTCCTCATAAAGTCCAGTTTCTCGGATTATTTGCTCAGCATATAAATTGAAGCCCTGATGCACACCTTTCTCAACTTTAAACCAGGCAGTGTTTCCTTGTTCTATTCGAACAACTGCCTCCTGGTTCACGTATAGATTCCTCATGAGCACAGTTAGGTGCTCTGGTATTCCCATTTTATGAAGTGTTATCCATAATTTATTATGATCCACACAGACAACTGCCTTTGCATAGTCAATAAAACATAGATAGACATCTTTCTGATGTTCTCTGCTTTCGGCTAATATCCACCTGATATCAGCAATGATGTCCCTGGTTCCCTGCCCTCTTCTGAATCCAGCCTGATTTTCTGGTAATTCCCTGTCTATACACTGCTGCAGTCGCTTTTGAATGACCTTTAGTAAACTTTTGCTTGTGTGTGGTATTAATGATATTGTCTGACAGTTTCCACATGCAGTTCAACCCCCTTTTTTGGGAATAGGCACAAATATGGATCTCTTCCACTCTGTTGGCCAAGTAGCTATTTTCCAAATCTGTGGCATAAACATCTTCACACCTCCAGTGCTGCATCTGTTTGTTGGAGCCTTGTGTTTCACCAGTTCTTTCACGGCAGCTTCCACTCCGTCCTTCAATACCATTGGTTCCTCTTCATATGCAACCTCTTGGAATGGTTGGTAATCTACCAGTTCTTTTTTGTATAATGACTCTGTGTATTCCTTCCATCTTCTTTTGATGTTTCCTTGTAGAATCTTTCACTACTGCCACCCAAGGTTTGACTTTTTTTTCATTTCCTTAAGCTTGAGAAACACAGAGCATGCTCTTCCCTTTTGGTTTTCTGCCTCCAGGTCTTTGCACATGTCATTATAATATTTGTTTTTGTCTTCTTGAGCTGCCTTTTGAAATCTTCTGTTCAGGTCCTTAACTTCATCATGTCTTCCTTTTACTTTGGGTGGTTGACATTCAAGGGCAAGTTCCAGCATCTCCTTTGGCATGTAATTTGCTGTTTTCTTTTTTCCTTGGCTTTTTAATAACTTTTTGCTTCCTTCTTGAATGATATCTTTTATGTCATGCCACAACTCATCTGGTCTCTTATCATTTGTATTTAAGCATTAGACCTATTCTTGAGGTGGTCTCTGAACTCAGATGGGGTATACTCAAGGTCATACCTTGGCTCTCGTATACTCGTTCTAATTTTCTTCAGCTTCAGTTTGAACTTGCATATGAGAAGTTGATGGTCTGATCCACAGTCAGCACCTGGTCTTGTTTTGACATTTGATGAGGGCCAAATGACAATTTTGGGGGGGCTGGGTTTGAAAGAGCACCAGCACAATGGGTGTGGTTGTCAGACTGCAGGTTTTCATCTTGATTACTGTTGCTTTTCAAGGTTACCAAGGAACTGGGGAGGAGGACATCAGAAGAGGGCACGTTAAAGCACCATCATGGTTGTAGTTCTTACCAAGATTCAATTATTTTTCTTAAATAAATTCTCCTGAGATTGATGGGAGTCTTTAATTTCTAGACATCTGAAAACATTTATTTGGGCAATTTTGCCAGTGTTCTCATCACTTTTTGTGGAGACGAGGATTTTTGGAGATCCTTATTTACCATTTTCACTGCTATCTTATAGCACCTTCTAGAAGTTAGCTTCAGATATCTTATAGTGTTATATCTACCATATTCAATTATTAAAGGAGGGACAAGTGCTCACCTAATTTCAAGGGAAATAGAAATAGATTTCAATTCTTGATGGGCAATAGTGAAATTGTAGAAGAGTATTCAGGACTACAAATATTGTTGTGACCATTTTGGTAAAATACAATATGCCAGTCTTTCCTCTAATCATAATAATTCATAATTCTTCCACATGCAAAATCCCTTATCTTTTCCCTTAAGAGCCCTTCAATTCTTTAAAATGTTTTCATTTTTAATTAACACATAGTAATCATACATATTTTAGGAGTACAATATGACATTTCAATACATCTATACAGTATTTGATTATATCAGGGTAATTGACATTTCAGAAATTTATCATTTCTTTGTGAAGAACCTCTCATCTCTTATCTATTGAATATCATAATGAAATTAAGTTCAGAATTTCATCATATAAATCATATCCAAATAAGAATAAGGTTTCTTGGATATGGTTCCTTGAGCATAGCTCCTTAAGTATCTTTCAGCCATTGATCTAAAAATCTAAGAACTACAGAGTCAAGTAATCCACCCACTACAAACCCAAAATACATTGTAATAACTGCTATAGACATTCCATTTCAAAAGGAAATGATGAGACACACACACTAGTCACTGGACCATAGCAATTCTAAAATCCAACTGGGCTCATGTTGTAATTATTTGATTATGGCTTAATCCATTTATCTAAGAATGGGTTTTCCACAGATCTTGGCACTATCTACTAAGCTCTTGGTTCCACCTTCTGAATTATCCTTCTTTTTTCAAAATTATTTTGTGTCTGCAGATTAATAGTTTTATCAGCCTGTTCTCTGCCCATAGAAGTTCAGGGGTACAGAGTTCTCTTTTCACTTTGTACCATCTCTGTCCCTTTTAATGGATACTGATAAAATTCCACTGAAATTATGTGTTTCTTTTGTATCAGTTTATATTCCATTTCATTGAGATAAGCCCTTCCCTAAATTGGGGCCCCTGTATGGCTGCTATGAGAAATTCCTTTAAGAATGTCACATTATAAAGGGACTTTTGATTGTTTGAAAGGATCTATGGAGTGTCATCTTAAATACTTCTGAAATCTTAACCAAAGGCTTACAGTTACACTTATTTCTTTTATTTTAGAGTATATTTTCCTGACAGAACTCTCACTCCTTTTGAACTCTTTCTTACTTTTAGCACAATTTGTTGTATTGGGAGACAGGGAATGAGGAAGTTTTTGTTTTGAATCCATCAAGTCATGGTGCTTTTATATTTGACAGCTCGCTCATTAGCTTATCTCTTTTTGCACAATTTATGAAGCTACAAGCACTGGGACATATTTAATGCTCTGCCTTGAAGTTTTCTTAGCCAGATCATCTGGTTCATCAGGTACATTTCCTTTGTTGTACTTTCCTGAAGACACCAGTGTTCATAAACTTCATGCTGTGACAAGGATCTATTTTCCTCCCACTTCAAGCACTTTTATCGCTGAACAACTTTCTTCACTTTCTTTTAAGCCCTCAGAGTGTCTTGAGGACCAGAGACTTCCACTCAAAGTCTCTTCAAGACCCTATAGACTTTCACTAACTCTCTTGAGGATCCTTTGACCTTCCGCATGCCACCTGGTCTCAAAACCACTGTCTCCTGTTTAAGGTTTTCCTTACAACCATACTCCACTGACAGGTACAAAAATACATTCCAGGTTTTTTGTTTGTTTGTTTGTTTTGCTTTGTTTTGTTTTTGTTTTTTGTTTTTCTCTGTAACAAATTTCCCTTAAATGTAGTGGCATAAAGACATTTATCATGAATGGATTCTGTGTTTCAGTAATTTGGTCAGGATGCATTGGGAATGATTTATCTCTGTTCCTTGCTGCCTAGAGCACCAACTGAAAGATCCAAAGATTAAGGGTAACTTGATGGTTTGATGCTGGAATCAGCTGAAGTCTTGTTCACTTATATATCTGATGGCTGATACTTGTCATTTGGGTTTTGGTTAGGGCTATATGACTTCTGAAACCCACTACTCACAGTAGGGCTGAACTTCCCAGATTAAGCACAGTCGTCCACAGAACTGCCCTCACTTTAGACACCAGCTGCAAGCTTGGGAATCTTCAGGCCATCTTCAATTCTGACCAACCAGTTACAAATTCACCTGCAGCCATACCACTGTTACATCAGATCCTGTCAGATCTCGGAAACTAAGCAGGGTTGGACCTTGTTAGTATTTGGATGGGAGACCACCCGGGAACATGGCTATTGTAGGCTTAGAAGAAGCATCTGGCAACCCACTCCCAAGAAGCAATCAGCCATTGAAAACCCTATGAATAGCGGGGAAGCACTGACAATAGTGCCGGGCATGGCATAGTGTCTGAGAGTGTTTTGTCTGTTGTACATAGGGTAGGTATGAGTCAGACCCAACTGGATAGCACTTAAAAACAACAAAATTTATAAATTCATGAGTTCCCAGGAGCTATTCATGTAGGAAAGTGCTATATTTATGATTACAGTTAAAGGATACAAATCAGAAACTGTCAAAGGTAAACACACATAGGGTAAGATCTGAGAGTATTCCAAACATGAAGCTTCCATTGTCGTTCAGCTGCAGAATTAATGTGTCACTATTCCACATATCAATATGTGACAACATGCAGAATATTATTGACCAGAGAAGCTCATCCAAGTTTAGTTTTCAGATTGTTTTGTCTTGTTTTGTTTGTTTTTGGAACTGATGATTGAACTCAGGGCTTTGTACTAGGCAAGTGTTCTATCACCAAACTACATTCCCAATGCTTTTTTTTTTTTTTTTAATTTAAGCCAGGGTCTTGCTAAGTTGCACAAGCTACCTCTAGCCTTTTACTCATGATCCTCCTGCCTCAGCCTCCTCAGTAGCTGAGATTACAGACATGTGCCACTGCACCTGTCTCCAGAGGTTTTATTAAGGTTTCATTACATAGGAATTAGTAACTGACTCATGAATCATTTCTCCTTCCCTCTCCCAATGTTGAGCTAATATCATCCAACTAAAAACCTCAACTCATTATTCCATGGTTGGTCTTTTCATTGTTTGGGTTTGTTTGTTTGTTTTTGAGGTAGAGTCTCACTATGTAGTTCCGGCTGACATTGAACTTATGTTCCTCCTGCCTCAACCTCCCAAGAGCTGGGATTATAGGAATGACCTTCATGCCCAGCTACATGAGTGCCTTTTTCTAGTATGGTCAGCCTCCAGCTGAGTCATCTCATTTATTTAAACTATTTAGGGGCCCACCATTGGTCACCTCATTAATGTAAACTAAGACTATGATGAATCACAAAGATATCTGGATCATTCACTACCTGCTAAGAGCTGGGATCAAAGGTCCACCAAATTCATTAATTCCAAAAGTTTAGAGGTTACCTCTCAAGATCAAAGAAAAGATGCCTGACAAACTCATCACATAGGTTTTCAACCAGAACACCAGCCTCTGCATGTTACCTGGGCTTCCTCACAATGTGGTAGTGTGGTTCCAAGGGTAAATATTATGAAATAGAGAAACTGAGTTCCTCCTCCTCCACCTCCTCTTCCTCCTCCTCCTTCTCCTCCCCCTCCTCCTCCTTTCTTCCCCTGTCTGTGCTGGAGATCAAACCCAGGATCTCGTGCATACTAGGCAAGTGTTCCACCACTAAGCTACACTCCTAGCCCCTGTATTACCTTCTATTGTAGGGAAAATTTGGGAGGAAATTGGCAAAAAACCCCAAACTGGGAAAATGGCTTTTGAATATCTGGTTTGTAAATTAGAAATCTAGGGGAAATGAAAGTAACTTGGATGCATGTTTGTATAAAACCCTTCACAAATCCCCCGAACCTGATTGGACAATTGGACTCAGCTGATTGGCTTAGGCCATTCTGAAGGTGAGCTATATAAGGAGCTGCACTGCGGCAGCTCAACCTTTTAGCCCTTTTCGCCCTTCCTCTTGCCGGGACTATCGGCAAGGAGACAGCTCAACCCTTTTGGCCCAGATCTTCGACCACTGACAAGGAAAGACCTTGTTCTCGCCCGGACCACCGATGAGGAAACAGCTTTCCCGCTTTCTCACCAAGACCTTTGGTGAGGAAAGAATGCTCTCCCACCACAACCATCAACAAGGAAAGAACCTGCTTTCTGTCTGATCACCAGTGAAGCAACAGCTGTCTCCTCGTGACCACCAAGACCACCAACACGGGTGTTTGCCTCTGAAAGGCAAAAGCGCCTGAGGCTTTTCCTTTCTCCCATCTCCACTGGCGTCCCAAGGGCTGCAGGAGTCTGTGCCCCTCACCTGAGGGTCCCAGGTGAATTGTGTTTAGTATCTGTGTACACAGCAGCGCCACCCGTCCGAACCTCCAGGCTGGACCGGGAAGCGTGCACCCACATTTATGACCTAGCCTTAAAAATAGGTTAGGTAGTTAGTTAGATATTAACAGGCCATGGAGGAAAAGGAGATTTAAAATGGCTCCCATTTCCAACCATGACCTGACATGGAATCTCCTGGGACATCAGAAGGAAGATCTTTGGACAACACTAGTCATTGTTCTAATGTGCTCCACACTCTAATCAAAATTAATGACTGCCTGAGTCCCCATGTTATGAACAAAAGCATACCATTCCAAGATATCCACTTATGGGCCAATTCTTTTGAAATTACCAAGCAAATCCATTAATCCAGTTTATGAAACAAAGACCTCAGGCTCCACACACTCTAGACCACAAAAGATTACTAAACAACAGAAAGCTTTCCCTCTGTCTATTGAGGAAAGACAGAGCTTGATTTCTGCACCCAGGGCCCCATCACAATGGGGACACCACTGCTTTACTGTAGTTTCAATAAATCTATAGAAAGAGCAAAGACTGGAGCTTCCTAGATCTCGGGAAGTCCACCTTTTCTGTCTATCCAAGGTGTTTTTCCTTCTATTAAATGCTTGTTTAACTTTTATTCTTGTCTCTCTTTTTCTTTGTTTGGAGAAGCATCTTAATCTTAGGTTGCTTCACCCAAAGAACTGAGGTTGTCCCATATTTTCTCCAAGGTCCTTCAGGTGATTCACAATCCCCAGTAACAGTAATGCAATTGTCACTTCAATCATATTCTATCTGTTGAGTGGGTTCCAAAGCCTTGCCAAAGATCAATGGGAGAGGATGTAGATTCTACTGTGAAGGTTTGGAAGGGAGAAGTAGAAATGGAGATATGAGGATTTTTCTTGAAAAATAAGATCAGACATACCCATGAAGTCTAAAGTCCTCCTAAAGACTTTCAAAATCTTGGACAATTAGGTCCCATTCTGTTTTCTTTTCCTGTTATTTAATTGCCTCCTCACATGTTTCTTCTGACCTGGCTAAAGGAGTCATTCATATCCCGAGGATTCTGAAGATAGCCTTCTCTGTGATAGAAAGTTCCTTAATGGAAATCCACCTATCCTTCAAAGACTACCCCTACTGCAATGTCTATGAATTCTGACATAAACAGATTTAGCTCAGTTGGTAGAGCACTACTCTACAGTCTCTGAGGTCCCAAGTTTGATTCCTACCACAAAAATGGGAGAAGGATGTGGCAGTCCACTCCTGAGGCAATCCCGAAATAATCAGCCATTGAAAACCCTATGAGGGTCGCTATGAGTCGGACATGACTTGATGGCACCTAATAGCAACAACAACAACAAAGCAGATAATTTGTTGCCTCAAGTAACTGAATATTCCCTGGTTTTTGATATGGAAGCTCCACACTCCTATCAACTTCTTTGCTGGTAATATAAGGGGAGCAGGTGACTTTTTCTTTACGAATATCAAACAATTCCTGAGATATACTCTAACTGGTTCATTTTAATCTTTATGAATCTCAAACAATTCCTGAGATATACTGTAATTGGTCCATTTTAATCATGAGGTCAGCCCTGCACCTGATTCTGGAATCAGAGCAAGGAATTACACTGAAATAGGAAGGGCTGAATCTCCCTCAAGGAATGTGGATTACTGTTACCAGAGTATGGGGGAAATGATGTTCATTTTGAGAGTCAGAATTTTTTTTTACTTGCTAGAGTGGAATGTGGAGTCTGGAAGGGACCATAAAGATGAACTGATCCAATATCTTTATTTCACATATGTGGAAACTTGAAGTTCAAAAAGATGAAATGAATTTCCTAAGTCAACACATGGGCTGGGATTTAGCTCAGTTGGTAGAGCTCCACTCTGTAGTCTCTGAGGTCCCGAGTTCAATTCCCAGCACCACAAAAATGGGAGAAGAACATGGCAACCCACTCCTGAGGCAATCCTGAAATAATCAGCTATTGAAAACCCTATAAGGGTCGCTATGAGTCAGACACGACTTGACGGCAGCTAACAACAACAAGCAACAAGTTAACACATGGTGGCCTAATACCTAAGACTATATAACCAAAAATAAAACTCTATGCTCTGACTCCCAAGGCCAGAGAATCTTTATGATCTTAATAAAGATCTTTATGTCTTAATAAATACCAATATTATATTTTAAACTTCAGTTTTATATTACTAAAAAACAGTAAACATTGGAGTCAGAAAGAATTCAAATTCTATCCATTCACTTACCATACAATTTGGACAAGTGACCTAACCTCTCTGAGCTTCCATTTCTCCTCTGTAAAACATAGGTAATAATATCTATGTTGGATGGACATTGATAGGATTAAATTAGACATTGTGAAACTAAAGATTTTACCAAACAAGAAATCATCAATAAATGATAACTATTATTTACACATCTTACTATGTTTAATAAGAGTTGACATATACTGTATTTTTATTGCATTCATGGTATTTGAGTAACCTAATTATTTTCAGAGATGAAGATTATGATTTACATCATCTAGAGCATTTTATTGAGAAGTCATTAAAAGTTATTGCTTGGAGCTGGGTTAAGATGGCTTTGAAAGCAACTTCTATGAGACACAGTGAGCCAGGAGAGTTAAAATATTGAAATATAGACTTCAACCTGAACAGAGAAAAATAGCCAAAAACAAACAAAAAAGCAGAGAATGCAGAGAAGTTGAGAAGATACTCTCAGCTGCAGATAACAAAAGACCTGTGCAGAGAGACAGAATTAGCATGCTCGGCACAGTAATGCGGCACCTAGCATCTCAGTGGGTAAAGAAAATCTCCACCCAAAAAGGTAATCCAGCGCCACCTGCACTGTAGAACAGACTGGCTATAAACATGAACTAATCACAGGACAGGAACCCTGGGAACACTGTGCCACAGTGCCCAGGGGTGGAATAGGCACCCATGCAACTGCAGATGGTGAGATGGCCAGAGCCACTTTCACTTTTGCTCCCACTAGGATCAGCTGCAATGTGCTTAAGGAGAGGCAGTGTCCAGGTGGGCCCTGGAACCAGCCCAGTTCCCCAGAAAAAAGCAAATAAGCTCTTTTGGCATGCTGGATCGACAGATCCAGCCAGAGGAATAAGTCACAACTGTGTCCCACCTGGCACTCAGAATTCCTAGGCTCAGCTGAGGCACACTTTAGTCTGTGTGCATTGTGACTGGAGCCATGGGACCTGGTAGATTGGCAGGAACTGTTTTGGTGAGAAAGAGCCACACTCAAAGCAGAGTAGTGGTGCATATTCCAGGTTGGGGATGGTTTAGCGGGCAGAGGATTGTGACTGTCTATAGGACAGAAGGAACCAAAGAAAGGTAACTCCACAGGTGTATTGAAGGAATAGGAGAGTCATCCCCAGTCTGCAAACTAATCTGCAAATGTGCTATGGAACGAAGACTGCATCTGCTATTTGACAACACCCAGAGGGTAGGGAAGATTCACTAGGTAGGACTTGGATGACAGACACCTAGACAGAACAGATCAGTGCTGTTTGGAGTTTTTTATTGTTGTTATTGTTATTGTTGTTGTTGTTGTTTTCCTGATTTTATTTTTTTGTTTTTATTTTCATTTATTATTATTATTATATTCATTTTATTTTTCTCTTCCTTTATTTAAATTTTATTATTTTTCCTCATTCGCCTCATTAGTCAAAATTTAAACCATTTTTCCTTTTAGGTTATCCTAGTTAAGTTATAATAACACATTCAATGCATGCCCAATTTACACATTTCGTGTTTGTATTTGTTATAACTCTTACATTATTTGTACAATTATATAAATATTTTATATATGGAGAATAAGCAGATTTACATTTTTCCTGCTCTTTCCTTACCCACTGTCCAGCACTTTCCTTTCTGTTGCTTTTCTTCCTTACTCCTGCCTAATCCTGTTCTTTCCCCTCTTCCCTGCCCACTTCCATCTGACTTCCATCCTCTTACTCCAATCCCTCTACTGTCAATACCTTTACTATAATCAATATCCAACCCCAAAACCCACTCATCACTATCCCTACCAATCCCTTTCCACAGGTAATTTCTTTAAAAGCACCTGACACCAAATTACAATAACTGTAATTATAAATGTGATTTTGGTCAAAGTTATTACTATAGTAGCCAATCACTTTGTACACTCTGAATGTTCCAAGGGATCAAGATCTCAAAAGAAGATATTTAACCAAGAATATCTCCAAATAAATAAGGCAGAGATAACCATACCAAAAATGTCCAAAACCCAAACAAGAACCATAAGAAATATACAAAAGCAAAATGAAAGTGCCTGCAGCGGTAGCCCTGTGGCATCCGATCCCGTCAGATCTCGGAAGCTAAGCAGGGTCGGGCCTGGGTAGTACCTGGATGGGAGACTGCCTGGGAACACCAGAAGCTGTAGGCTTGGGAGAAGGACCTGGCAACCCCCTCCCAAAAATCAATCTGCCATTGAAAACCCTATGAACAGCAGACAAGCACTGACAATAGTGTTTCCCCTGTTGTACAGAGGGTTGATATGAGTCGGATACAGACTTGATGGCACCTAACAACAACAACAAAATGAAAGTAATCTCCTTGATGCCCATAACTCTTCAATAACTGAAATAAAAGATCTAACCTAGAAGAAAAATTCAGCAAGAAAATAGAGATCTTGAAAAGACACCAAACAGAAATGTTGGAATTAAAAAAACACAGTCAATCAAATAAAAGTTATAATGGAAAGTAACATAGTCTGGATCAAGAAGAAGAAAGAGTATCAGGGACAGAAGATGAGGCCAAACATCTTATTTACCCAGATATTAAGAAGGAGAAGAAGATGAAAGAATATGGCCACAATTTTTAGGAGATATTGAACAAGAAGAAGTGACATAATCTAAGAATTCAAGGGGTACAAAAAGGAATGGAAACTAAAACTAAAGCAATAGAAAATATATTCAATCACCTGGCACAGTGACACACGCCTGTAATCCCAGCGGCTTGGGAGGTGGAGGCAGGAGGATCGCAAGTTCGAGAGCAGAGGCAGTCTGTGTAACTTAGCGAGACCTTGTCTCAAAAAGTAAAAAAAAAAATGGGCTGAGGGTGCAGCTCAGTGGTCCAGCACTTGCAGAGCATGCAAGCATGAGGCCCTGGGTTCAACCCCTAGTACTGAAAAAAATTAAAAAAATAAAAAATAAAATAAAATAAAATATATTCAATGAAATAATAGCTGAAAACTTCCCAAACCTAGGGAAGAAAATATATACCCAAATAATAGAGGCATCATGAACTCCAGGAAGATTATACCAGAATAAATCTTCTCCACATCACATTAATAGCTTGGATGCTAAAACCACAAACAATTTCAAAAGCAGAGAGAGAGAGAAATGTCAGCTCATCTACAAAGGCAAATCTATCAGAATAACAGTGGATCTCTCAACAATAACCCTAAAAACAAGGAAAGCATGGGATGATATATTTCAAGTCTTAAAAGCAAATAACTACCAACCAAGAATACTATATCAAGTAAAATTATCCTTTAAGATAGATGGAAAAATAAAGAGCTTCTAAGATGAAAACAAACATAAGCAATTTATGACTACCAAGCCAGCATTACAGAGAAAGCACAAGGAAATTCTACATATAGAAGAAAGAAGGACCAAACCAAATGCAAGACCACAGGAATGAATAAAATCCATGAGAGGAATGCATGAACAAATCAAAGTTAATAAAGAAGCAAGGATATACAACTTAATAAACCAGCACGACCATAATATGAACAGAGGACAAAGTAAAGAAAAAACAACATGCAAGCCTAATAGAAAAACAACCAACAAGATTACGCAAAACACCAAATT
Source organism: Pedetes capensis (assembly GCA_007922755.1). Taxonomy (NCBI): domain Eukaryota; kingdom Metazoa; phylum Chordata; class Mammalia; order Rodentia; family Pedetidae; genus Pedetes; species Pedetes capensis. The sequence goes on from VMDO01032044.1 coordinate 13,690, forward strand.
CCTCTCTTTAATTACCCTAAATGTAAATGGTCTTAATTCACTATTTAAAAGACACCAATTGGCCAATTAGATTAAAAAGAAAATCCTTCAATTTGTGGCATCAAAGAGACCCACCTCATTTGTAAGGAAGGACATACACTGAAAAAATAAAACAATATACCCACAATATGCCAAGCATGTGGAAGCCAAAAAATAAAATAAAACAAAATAAAATAAAGCAGAGGTAGCTAATATGTAACAAAGTTGACTTCAATCCTAAACTAATCAGAAGGGACATAAAAGACTAGTACATATTAATAAGGGACCGGTACATATTAGTAAAGTACATGTTGTTGTTGTTGTTGTTGTTGTGAGGTGGCATTGAGTTGGGTCTGACTCATAGTGACCCTCATAGGGTTTTCAATAGCTGATTGTTCCAGAATTGCTTTGTGAGTGGATTGTCACATCCTTCTCCTATTTTGCAGTGCTGGGGATTGAACCCAGGGCCTCAGAGAGGACAGAGCATCACTCTACCAACTAAGGTAAGCCCCAGCCCCTAAAGTACATGTTAGTAAATAGTAAATATTTATGCACCAAACACCAATGTACCTAACTTCATAAAACAAATATTACTGGCCATAAAAGAATGCATAGGTCCAGACACAATAATAATAGGAAATCTCAATACCCCACTCTCTTCAATAGATAGATCATCAAAGCAAAAAATCAACAAAGTAACTATGGACTTATCACCATAGACAACTGGACTTAATAGATGTCTACAGAATTTTCCATCAACAGCTGTGGGATACACATTCTTATCAGCACGAGATGGAACTTTTTCTAAAATATACCTCATTCTACTTCACAAAACTAGCCTCAACAAATACAAAAAACGAAATTATTCCTTGTATTTTATCAGATCACAATTGAATAAAACTAGAAATCAATAGCAAGGAAAACTACAATAATGTCACAAATACACAGAAATGAAACACAGTTTTGAACAATCAATGTGTCATTGAGGAAATCAAAAAGGAAATAAAAAAGTTTCTACAATCAAATAATAATGAAAACACAATTTACCAAAACTTTGGGGATAAAGCAAAGGCAGTTCTATGAGGGAAATTCATAGCTATTAGTGTCTACATCAAAAAGTTAGGGAAGGCCCAAATAAACAACTTAATGATATACCTTAATGCATTAGAAAAACAAGAACAAACACCAATATGCAAAAATAAGTCATTAAGATCAAGGCAGAAATCAATGAAATAGAATAAGAAAAAAAAAAAAGCAATAAAGAGAATCAATGAACCAAGAGTTTGTTCTTTGAGAAGATAAACAAGATTGACAAACCCTTAGCCAAACTAATCAAAATAAAGAAGACACAAATTAATAAAATTAGAGATAAAAAGGGGGTCATGATGAAATATAGAAGATATCTGAGACTACTTTCAGAACTTGTACTCCCAGAAAAACAAAAATACAGATTATTGTTGTTAGGTGCTGTTGAGTTGGATCTAACTCATAGCAACCCTATGTACAACAGAATGAAACACACCCCAACACTATGCCATGCCTGGCACTATGTCAATGTTTCTCTGCTATTCATAGGGTTTTTGATGGCTGATTGTTTTGGGATTGCTTTGGGAATGGGCTTCAAGGTCTTTCTCCTATTGTTTTGCAGTGCTGGGGCTTAAATCCAGGGCCTCCAATAGCAAAGAGCAACACTCTACCATTTGAGCCAAAACTCAGCCAAGAAAATACAAGAAATTGATCGGTATAGAAGAAATTGATAAATTCCTTAACACTTATGACCTACCAAAATTACATTCAGAAGACATAATTTAAACAGACCTATAACAAGTAATGAAATTGAGGCAGTAGTAAAGAACTTTCCAACAAAGAAAAGTCTAGGTCCTGATGGTTCACAAGCTGAATTCTAGTAAGGCTTTAAAGGAGAATTAAAACCAAATCTCCTCAAACTGTTCCATAAAATAGAAATGGAAGGTATACTCCCAAATTTATTCTACAAAGCTAGTGTCACCTTGATACCAAAAACCAGATAAAGACAAACAAAAAGAGAATTATAGAGCAATTTCTCTGATAAATATTGATGTAAAAATCTTCAGTACAATTCTTGCAAACAAGATATAGCACCGCATAAAAATATTATACATCACAATCCAGTGGGCTTCATTCCACAGATTTAAGGCTGATTCAACATATGCAAATCAATAAAGGTAATATAATATATCAATAGACTCAGTGACAGAACTCACAGAACCACTTCCATAGATACAGAAAAAGCCTCTGACAAAGTTCAATATCTCTTCATGAAAAAAGTCTTGAAGAAACTAGGAATAGAAGGAACATACTATATAAAACAGACCTATAAACAACACTATACTAAATGGGGAAAAATTGAAAGCATTCTCTTTGAAATCAGGAACAAGATAAGGGTGTCCACTCTCCCCACTCTTATTCAATATAGTGATTGAAGTCCTAGCCAGAGAAATTAAGGAAAGAGAAAGAAATAAAAGGGAGACAAATAGGGAAAGAGAAGTCAAATTATCCCTATTTGCAGATGACATGATCCTATACTTTAAAAACCCTAAAAATCCCACTAGGAAACTCTTAGAGGTAATTAGCTCCTTCAACAAAGTAGGATACAAAATTAACACTCAAAAACCAGTGACATTCTTATAAACTAATAACAAAAAGAAAGAAATTTTAAAAATCCAATTCCCAATAGACCACCAAAAAGTTAAATATTCAGTAATTAATGTAACCAAAGTTCCTAAAGACCACTATAATGCAAACTTCAAAACATTAAAGAAAGAAATTGAAGAAGACAATAAAAGATGGAAAAGCCTCCCTTGTTCATGAATTGGAGGAATTAATATTGTGAAAATGACTGTACTAACAAAAGTAATCTACAACTTCAATGCAATCCCTATTAAAATTCAAATGATATATTTCACAGAAATAGACAAAACAATCCTAAAATTCATATGGAATTGAATTCATATGAAGCACAAAAGACTCCACATAGCCAAAACAATGCTAAGCAGCAAAAGCAACACAGGAGGCATCACGATACCTGAACTTCAAACTGTACTACAATAGAAAAAACACCTTGATACTGGCACAAAAACAGGTATGAAGATCAATAGAAGACCCAACTACACACCCATGCAGCTGTAGCCACCTGATCTTTGAAAAAGTGTGAAAGGCAAACATTGGAGAAAAGATAACCTTCTCAGTCAATGGTGCTGGGAAAACTGATATCCATATGTACAAGAATGACCCTTATGAAAATCAACTCAACATGGAGAAAAGATCTCAACATAAAACCAGATCCTTTGAAACCACTAAAAGAAAATATAGGAAATACACTCCTACACATAGGCATAGCCAAGTATTTTCTTAACAACACTCCAATAGCCCAGGTAATTTCACCAAGAATTGACAAATGGGATTACATAAAACTTTAAAATTTATGTATAACAAAGGAAACAATAGAGTAAAGGGATTGCCCACAGAATGGGAGAAAATCTTTGTATCCTATACATGTGATAAAGGATTAATATCTAGGATATACAAAGAACTCAAGAAATTAAACACCAAAGTAACAAATAATCCAATAAAAAGGGGGTAATGAAACTGACAGTTCTCAAAAGAAGAAATACAAATGGCCAATAAACATATGGATAAAATGTTCAATATTCTTAGCCATCAGGGAAATGCAAATCAAAACTTACACTGAAATTGTCTCATTTCAGTGAGAGAAAAAGGAACTCTTTCACACTACTGGTGGGACTGTAAATTAGTTCAGCCATTATGGAAATCAGTAAGGAGGTTCCTCTGAAAACTAAAAACAGAACTACCATATGATCCACCTATATCACTTCTAGAAATATACCCAAAGGAAGATAAGTCATTATACCACAGGGACACCTGTACTTCCATATTTAATGGAGTACTCTTCATAATTGCAAGAGTATGGAATCAACTGAGATGTTCATCAACAGAGGACTAGATTAAAAATTGTGGCATATATACACGATGGGCTATTATTCAGCAATAACAAAGAGTAAAATTATGCTATTTGCAGCAAAATGGAGCAAAACAATCAAGACCCAAAAAGGGAAGTACTGCATGTTCTCCCTCATATGCAAGAGCTAGATTTATCTTAAAGAAGAAATACACACACACACACACACACACACACACATAATTGTACATATATATAAGGTTGGAAAATACAAGTGGACCCATCATGGGTGGGACAGGCACTAGTGGGAGAAGGAAGGCGATGGGAAATGCGGGAGGGAAGGAGGAACAATGTAGAGGGGTAAAGAGAGAGAGAGCAAGTGCAAAATACAGGATGCAACTCTGAAAATCACATAATGAATCTGACTATACAAAATTTAAAAAATCATACTATACCTCATAAACATCTACAATTACGGTACATGTTAATCAAAATGGTTTTGTATAATGTTATAAGGAGATGAAAGTGTCAACAACACGGATGTAATAATTGCACACTGTGTATATGAACAGAGTTATCCCCCTGTACCCCATAAATATGTACAATTAAAATATTAATTAAAAAATTTCTTGCTTAGTAGTCTTCAACTGAATGTTAAATAGGCAAGAAGGATCTGGCCAAATTAGGTAATATTGCAAGGAGCATTTCATGGACTTTTAAACACCCTTTTGTGACATTGCCTTTGGGGATTTAACAGTAGCACAGCAGAAATTCTTATGTTGTCAGTTCTGTGTGTTACTGTATTTCAGTTTTTGCTTTGAATTCAGGCAGAACTGACATGTGATGGTGATTTTAGTGATGACAATCTAAATAGTCTGACTGCCCTCAAGCCAGTGTTTATGGGTACATAACCCAGATATGGTACACATGACTCACCAGGCCATATAAATCACTGGCATTTTATATCAAGCCAAGATTTTTCTTTTGGCATCACATGTTTCAAGTACTCACATTGTTCCCTTTAACCTTTCCACGCTTTTGTTGTGATTGACAACACAAAGGAGTTTTGTGTGTCTTGCCTACTTGCACAAAGGTCAGTACTTTTGCTGTCCTAACAGATGTACATGTGGTTCTTTTAAAGCTCAGATCCATATATTTTACTAAATATTCCTTTCAACAACTTGGAGTTGTCATAAAGGATAGTTTGAATGACAAAATTTTTCTCACAGATGTTAGTAATAGCATTGGTAGAACATATATAAACAGGAAGTTTGCAATACATTATTTTGATCTTGTCCCATGTTTAATATTGTTTGAAACATGTTGTTGTTAGGTGCCATTGAGATGTCTCCAACTCATAGTGACCCTCATAGTTGCCATCGAGTCGTCTTCCACTCATAGTGACCCTCATAGGGTGTTCAGTGGCTTGAGAGTGGATTGCTACGTCCTTCTCCCATATTGTGGTGCTGGGAGAATGGAACTAGGAACCTCAGAGAATGCAGAGTGGCGCTCTACTAACTGAGCTAAATCCCAGCCCCTGTTTGACACATGTTGTTGTTGTTGTTAGGTGCCGTCGAGTCGGTATCCGACTCATAGCGACCCTCGTAGGGTTTTCAATGGCTGAGTGCTTCGGGATTGCCTTGGGAGTGGATTGCCAGGTCCTTCTCCCATTTTTGCGGTGCTGGGAATTGAACTCTGGGCCTCAGAGACTGCAGCGCAGCGCTCTACCCACTGAGCTAAATCCCAGC
>VMDO01032045.1:0-19437 GCA_007922755.1 Pedetes capensis
CCTCCCCCTCCCCCCTCCTCCTCCTCCTCCTTCTTCATCTTCTTCATCTTCTCCTCATAAGCACCTGGAGTCTTTATGAAACAGTCTTCTCATGTCACCCATGGAAATGTCCCAGGAAGACATATGCTGACCCTTGACTATTTCAGGTGCACAGCAGTAGCAACACCCCCCCTTCCCCATTTCCAAACCAGTCCTTCTGCCTCCGTTTCTCACATCTGGCCTTTCTCACATACTTACAAGGTATGGAGAACACCATTGTTCTTGCTTTGTCTTTTGGGAGAATCCACACATTGCCTGGGTTTCGTCACCAACTTCCCGTTCAAGCTCCCAGTTTTATTGTGGACGAGAAATGAATCCAGTGTGTTTCTCAACTGGATTTTACCTGTGGCAGGAACCAAATCCATCTTCGCCTTCCTTGCCATCGGATTTCAGACTTGGCAAATGAAACAAAGGCCTTTCTCGTATTGGGTGCCTGAGTTCATTGTTTCCTGGGCTCATTTACTCAGCCCTGCTCACGGCATAGATTTGGGCTTTTGTTTGTTGCTTTCTTATTTTCATTTGTTTGTGTTTTCATTTTGTTTTGTTGTTTTGAGTCAGGGTCTCACGACATAGCCCAGGCTGGATGTTCCCCTGCCTCAGCCTCTTGAGGGCTGGGATTATAGACGTGTGCCACCATGCCCCGCTGTGTATTTATTTTTTAGTGATAACCCATTGTGCGGTCCTTTGGCCATACATGACTGCTTTCTCCTTTTGGAGGCAGGTTGAATGTTTCTGCCTTGTACAGAATTCCAGGGGCGAACCCCCAGCCCTAGACCAATCCACAGGGCTCCTTGAGGAGGACCCGACAGCCAAGGGCTGAGATGCGTTTTTTGCGTATGTTACAAAATGTCGCTGGTCACCTTGCTTAAGGTTGATCTTTGCAAATATTCCCTAGCCACTTCAGAAATCATGCGATCGGCTTGTGGTGGACAGCATGCTCTAAAGGGGATCACAGCTATAGAAATACACAGTGGCGATCTGGGAATGAATGAGTCAGTGACATGGATGGATTTAGACAACTGCACAGTAGATTCCTGTAGGCTGTTTATCCTGGAATCCTGACGCCCTTTACCTGGAGTAACGTGGCCGTTAGCTATAACAAGGAATACCTGAAGGTACATCTTTTAAACAAGAGTGTATTTCTTATTCCAGTAGAACAAAATCTGACATCCTTATGTCCCTGGCACTCAGGACAGGGTCGGCTCTGGCAGAGTGGATGTTTAATGTGCGTTGATAGTAGCTGTCATCTATTGGGCTGGCTTCTATTTTTAACCCTATGTACCAGGCACTGTTTAGGTCCCTTGTGCATGTTAACTCATGCAAGCCTCTTAAGAACCACAAAAAAGGTATCTTCATTTTTTAAATGGAAACATCAAGTTACAGAAAGGCAACTTTCCCAAAGACCCAGAGCTGGTTATAAGCAGAGAGCCCAGATTTAAACCCAGGCTCCAGAGTTCCACCCTCTGAAACCCCGTCTCAACCTGTTGGTCACGGAACCCACCAGCGTTGACTTTTCTCTGCTGACTAACCCTGGAACTTGCACTTTGTCCCGCTCCTGACTCCACCTGCCCCACCTCAGCCTAATCCATCTCAGGAACATGGCATCACACTGTGGCTCAGGCCAAGACATCCAGAACCTTTTGTGACGCCTGTCTTTCCCTGTCCACACCCCCCAAACACACCAATCTCCACTCGGTCCAGCTCGCTCTGTCCCCAGTGATCCTGCCCAATCTAATCCAGACCAGCATCAGCTTTCATCTGGACCCTGAAAGTCGCCTCCCAATGTGCTCCAGGCTTCCTTGACCCACCAGCCCGTCCGATCTCCCTCGCAGATATTGTTGTTGTTAGGTGCCATCGAGTCGGTATTCGACTCATAGCGACCCTCATATGGTTTTCAATGGCTGACTATTTCGGGATTGCCTTGGGAGTGGATTGCCAGGCCCTTCTCCCATTTTTGTGGTGCTGGGATTGAACTGGGGACCTCAGAGACTTCAGCGCAGAGCTCTACCAACTGAGCTAAATCCCAGCCCCCTCACAGATAGAGGGATGAAAATGGAAACCAAAGCATAACACTCAGGCGCACAGCCCCTCACAACCTCCCACCGCAGCTAAAACAAACCCACGCTTTCACCCTGCTGTTTTCCCATCTGCCCGACTGGCCCTGGCCAGGCTCATCTCCCACACCCCCTTGCTCACCAGCTGTACCCCTGGCTGTCTTACATCCAGCCTGGCCATACGCCTCTCCCTCCACTGGAGGGCTCCTCCCCAAACTCACCCACAAAGCCAGCACCTGCCAACTTTGGACCTGAGCAGGATCTCTTCACAGGACCTGATCCCCGGTGCGTCTCATTTTCAGTGTCTGATTCTCGTTTGCATCTGTCATGGGTAAACAAAGTACAAGTTGTAATAGGAGCTCCCTACATTTTGTGTGCACCCACCAGGCTTTAAACTTCACGAGGGCAGAAAAATACATGCTGACGTGTGGCTCGTCCAGCATCCAGCACACAGTGGCTACTTGGTAGGGTTTTGCCACACGAGTGACCTCAGTGAGATGCAAATGCGGGCGAACCACCTGCCAGCCCCTCTGCCCCGAACCACAGGGCTGGCGAGGGAGCAGAGCATTCATGCCAATGGGCGTTTCAGCAGGTGGGAAGGCAGGTCTTAGAGCTCAGTCCTGTCTGGCATGGCACCTGCGCCAGACCAGCCATTTGGAAGAGGGAGGTCACAATGACATTTGGGAGGCTGGGCCATCTTATGACAAGTGACATCAACATGCCAGGTCCTGAGCACTGAGTGGGAAGGTGGTTCTGTGATCATGAAAGACACCACCCCGGGAGGAGGCGGTCAGAGCAGTGGGGATAAAGGTTCTGCCTGATCAAACAGAGCAGAAGCTGGATGATTGACGGCCCATGCAGAGAAAGGGCCATGCTTGAGGACAGCAAAAGCAGATGTGGCCTGGAAGCAGGCACTTCACAGTGAGCCTCCCATGTGCAGATTCACGGTGTCTAAGGATTATTGGCCTGCAGCCTTAGCCCTGTGGCATCCGATCCTGTCAGATCTCAGAAGCTAAGCAGGGTCCAGCCTGGTTAGTACTTGGATGAGAGACCACCTGGGAACACCATGTGCTAAAAGATTGGTAGAAGGACCCGGCAACCCACTCCCAAAAATCAATCTGCCATTGAAAACCCTATGAATAGCAGAGAAGCACTGACAATAGTGTTTCACCTGTTGTACATAGGGTCGCTATGAGTCAGATACCGACTCCACGGCACCTAACAACAACAAGGATTATCAGGGTGGCCCGGGACGCGAAGCCCAATCTGCCCCTCTTTGTCATCTGTAAAGTGGGAAGAGTCACCCTAGCAACTCGCAGGTCACTGTGAGGTGTCAATCTGGCAATGCATCCTCAGCACATGCCTGGCACCTGGTCACCTCTGCAGAACAGGTCGCGATTGTGGGTATCAATAGAGTAGAGCCCCGACTTGTGGCTGCTGCCGGCATGAGGACAGAGTTAGGACAGGGGTTAAGGAAGGCTGGGAGTTGGAGGCTGACTCCACCTCTGATACCTTCACACTCTTGCTTGGCCTGGTCTCTCCTGGCTCCGCCCCCGCCCCCCACGTACTGCAAGTTTCATTGTGAGCGAACTTCTCCCCATCCCTGGGAAGCCCTGTGCCCTTTCCTCCTCTGGCTTCCATCTGTGTTGTCCCTGCAGTGGAAACCCCGGTCACATTTCCACGCCCGGTGCGCTCCTCCCCACCGCCCAGTCCTTCTCCGCGCCATTTTGTCTGTGATACCATCCTCAATCCCTTGAGGCAGTCAAGAGTTGCTTCTCCAGTGCACCTGGAGCCCTCGTCACATCTGTGTGTGTCCCACTCTAGGCTTCGGGCCCTTCTAGGACAGGGATCTTTGTGTAATGGAGCTCATCCTACACCTGGGACGCAGAACAGTTTCATTGCCTGGGTGGGTGGATGACGGATGGTGACAGATGGGTGATGACAGAGGATGGATGGGTAATGGATGGATGGTTGGATGGTGGAAAGATGGTTGATTGAGGGAAGATTAAAATGCAACCAAGACACAAAGGATCTCCAAGGTAAGAGGAATGGGGTAAAGGGTATTGAAGGGATGTCCTGAGGTCAAACAGAAGAAAGAGAATTCTGTTCACAGAAGAGTCCTGTGACTGGTGAAGGGCCCTGCAGCAGAAGTTAGGGAATAAGAGTGTTTCGACACTAGGCTGTGAGTCCACACACACGCCAGGCTGGTGCAACTTCCTTCCTGGCTCCCGCAGAATGCCTGGCACAGTATGGGTTTAGTGTGTGCCTGGGCGACAGGCAGGCACACTGATCTGCAGGGGCCCCGCTTGCTGAGTTTGCTGGAAACAGGGCGTCAGTGCAAATGCTGTGTCTGGGCAGCCATGCGAGACCACACTCAGTTTGGAAGGACTTCCAGTTGTGAGGTGGCCACGCTGTAGTACACAGGGAGCCTCACAGGGAGCCATGGGAGCCCCAGGGCTTCGCTGCAGGTTGCGAACCTAGAACAGACTTCTGCCCGGGCCTCGGAATCTGCTCTCTTCTAAGCCAGATTTGTTCGGAGGAAGGAAAGTGAGCGGGAGATGACCCTGGGGCTTGCGTTGGGAGGTGGGAGAGGGCAGCAGTAAGTGAGTACAGTCACAGCGCTGGGGAGCTCTCTGCTGCACAGGGCAGGCCCAGCTCCCAAGGGCCCGTCACAGCCAGCCTTTCCAGGTGGCAATCTGCAAACCTAAGGACCCTTTGCAGGTCCTGGAGGGTCCGCTGGGCCCGGGCACTCTCTGAGCTACAGTAGACAGATGCTTTTTTTTTGGCTTCCGTCCCACCCTCCCAGGTGCCCCCTGGTTAGCAGGGATAAAGATGCTGGGGGTGGGAGCATCCTCTGGTGCACAGGCGGAGGGCGATGGCCACATGACCACTGTAGGACATGAGGGGAGGGTTCCTCAGAGTGCCTCTGACTTTAGCCTGTCAAGAGCTCCTCTGGCCCCATGCCCACAGTGCTCCTCTGCTGCTCATGACTTTGAAGACACAGCCACAGGCGCGTGTTCTCAGCAACTCCAGATCCCAGCCTCCCACTCACCATCATCAGATAGCGCTTACTGGCTCCCCAGCGCCTGTGGGTCAGCCCCTCTTCCTCCGTGACCTCGGGAAGGGGCTATAGGAAGGCCAAAATGATGACGAAAACACCCCCAGCAGCCACAGGGCACTTGATATTTCATTTGCAACATTACCCTTATTCTTTATGGCACTTCCTTCACAGCTGCCGAGAGCTTAAAGAGTGAGGGAATGGCCAGCATGGTGGTGCACCCCGGTAATCCCAGCACCTCAGGAGAAGAGCCTCTGCAAGAAGATCACGAATCTGAGGCCAGAGGCAGTCTGTGCAACTTAGCAAGACCCTGAGCCAAGATGAAAAAGGGGCTAGGGTGCAGCTCAGTGGTGGAGTGCTTGCAGAATGTGCACGAGGCCCTGGGTTCACACCTTTTTCAGTGTGCAACATTGTTAAAAAAAAAATACCTTTGAAAATGCTATACAGTACCGGTTGAATGTTCCTCATCCAAAATACTTGGGATAAGAAGTGTTGAAGATTTCCATTTTTTTGTTTGTTTATTTGTTTGTTTGTTTTTTCATTTTGGAATATTTGCACATACCTAATGAGATCTCTTAGGGATGGGATCCAAGATAAAACATGAATTTCATTTATGTTTCATATATACCTTATATGCATGTTATTGTTAGATGACATCAGATTGGGGCTGACTCATAGCAACCCTATGTACAACAGAATGAAACACTCCCTAACACTGTGCCATGCCTGGCACTATTGTCAGTGCTTCTCTACTACCCATAGGGTTTTCAATGGCTGATTATTTTGAGAGAGGGCCGCCAGTTCCTTCACTCTAGCCTGCAGCACCTGGTATTCCCAGGTGGTCTCCCATCCAAGGACTAAGCAGGTCAACCCTACTTAGTTTCTGAGATCAGAAAGGATCAGATGCCAGGGTAGTAAAGCTGCAGACTTATATGCATAGACGGAAGTAATTCTATATAATATTTTTAGTGATCCTATGTTTTGCCTGTGACCAATTACATGAGACCAGGTGTGGAATTTTCCATTTTTGGGGTCACGGCAGCCCTTAAAAAGCTTCAGATTTTGGTGCACTTGAATTTTCAGAGTTGGGAGTCTCAACCCGTAGCAACGCCTTTCTTTCTCCATGGAATAAGACTAAAAGAATATTTTATGACTTAGAGGAGAGATGGAGCAATATCCTCACGGCAGTCCTTACCCACAGAGTTGAGCAAGAAGTTTCGTGTTGGGATTTTTGAGTTACAAAATCCCAACCATTGGGGAAAGCAGCCCTAGAAATGTGTAAGGCCCAGAAAGAGAAAATATGAGACTCCAGCCCGTGCCTTCATCGGATGAGTGTGTTTACCACGTCAGAAAATCCAAGCCTAGCCAGGTGTGGTGGCGCACACCTATAATCCCAGCGGCTCGGGAGGTGGAGGCAGGAGGATTGCAGGTTTGAGACCAGAGGCAGTCTGTCTAACTTAGCGAGACCCTGTCTCAAAAAGTCAAAAAAAAAAAAAAAAAGGGCTGAGGGTGCAGCTCAGTGGTCCAGCACTTGCAGAGCATGCAGGCCCTGGGTTCAACCCCCAGTACTGAAAAAAAGAAAAAAAAAATGAAAAAGAAATGAAAATCCAAGTTGGGCCACAATGTCACCTTGGTCTCTAGATCCTGCAGAAGACCCCCCCTTGAAGAATGAGGCCCAAGTCTCTCCATGAAGAATGGCACTAGTCACTAGTTTTTATTCTTATGTGGCCCTGGAGGGTTAGGCAAGCCAGATGCTGTCCTCTCATCCCTCTTGGACGTGTGCAGAGGGAAAAGCAGGTGGCCGGCCAGACCTTGAACCCTGGTCTTCCAGGTGGACCGTATGTACTTTCCATGCTAGGGTTGTTTTCCCTGCAGCAAAGCTGTCAGCAAACAAGGCCCAGAAACAAGAGACCACACTGATGAATGGAGGTCCCCAGAATCCTGGTCGTGGCGCTTTGAAAGACCCCAAATATGAAGCTTTTGACAGAACCTCATGCTATAAAATGGAACTCTCCTGCTGAATCCCTGATGCTAGCCTTGTAAATGTCATTTGCAATTTGTGAAACAGGATACAGAATCTGCCATCCCATCGTAATAACTGGAATACCTAAGTCTAAGTAAATCATATTTGGAAGACTAATATAATAATGAATGTGTAAGCATGAAACCTGAGCAGAATTAATAAACTTTGCACCATATTAAAAATTTGAGATCACTTCTATGTAGCACTCAAGGGGGTTCTGTTGAGAATCCCTTGGTTACTTGGGAAAAACAATAAAATCGGTGGTAGGTTAACGTGTTAGCCTTAGCTAAAAGTCGCTAGTGTACCAAAACAAATTTTAATGCCGCTGAAATGTAGCTTTCCGGCTTCATTTTTATCTGGCGGTTCAGTTCTATTTCTGGACTAACACTGGGAAGACCCAGGGGCTGGGGAGGAGAGTAGAGGACATGGATCTTACTTACAAGGGGCTGAGACACCTTCACCAGGACACAGCCCTGATTCTGGCACAGATTTGGTAGGACAAGGTGCAGGCTCTGGCTCATGAGTTGTGATGTGAACAGAGATTTCATGCTCTTTGTGAAGAAAATGAAGCAAAACATAAGGACAGTAATAAAGTAAGGAAAGACTATTAAGTATCTCATTGTGTCATACGATCATGTATTCAGTGTGGACTTAGGAACCAGGTTGTGGTGCCAAGTTTTTGAGTGTTAGTCACAGACCTCAGGAATAGACTCTTCTATAGTTACATGGAAACTGCCATAACATCCCTGTGTTTGGATTTCCAAACATCCTCTCACTTATTCATTTTGCCAGCAGTCCATCCATTCAGGGGACTTTTGCTGAGCGCCTGTTGCATGGCTCTGGGGGAACAGCTGCTGTGGGAGGCGTTTTGCTGGGCTGGGGAAAGGCACACCCCACCTCTCTCCATCCTTGTCAGGCGTTCAGCATTTGGGATGGTGTGTAGGAACAGAGGAGCCATCCAAGAAACGTTTAAGTGAGTTAAGAGAAATATGCTTTTTAAAGTAGAAGTATGGAATAAACGTCTAACTGCTTGCTGGGTTATGTCTTCAGAAAGCCTGGGCTTTCGTGCCTGCCCCCCACTTCGCCATGCCCGTTTCAACCCTGATTTGCTTTTCTGGAAGAGTGTGCAAACAGAAAGGCAGGAGGTGAAGCTCACTGTCTGGAGGAGTCGTCTCAGCCCTGGGCTGAGGCGTCTTAAAGCGTCAAGTCCTAGGCACACGCCAGTGGTGCTTACCTGTAGGGAGTGGGAGCATTGTGTGGTAGGGTGGCGCTTCCTGAGATTATATGAACCTCTGATGTCAAGAGATATTAGACTGAGCAATCCTGACAGGACCTTCTGTGACACCCGGGAAGCCCGCCTCTGCTGATCGCAGACATGTTTGCCTCTGAGCTGCCATGTCAATACTGACCTCGAATCCCGCCACCAACTTGCTGTTTGGGCTCTTCATGCCCTCACTTAGTTTCTCTCTCTGTCTGTGGTATGTGCGTACGTCTCACAACTCCAGTGACGCGTTAAGCCTCCCAAAGGCAGAATCTGATATTTTTACTCGTTTGCCTCGTCTATATCTTCTCCTGGCTGGGATTTAGCTCAGTTGGTAGAGCGCTGCTCTGCAGTCCCTGAGGTCCCGAGTTCGATTCCCAGCACTGCAAAATGGGAGAAGGACATTGCAATGCACTCCCAAGGCAATCCCCAAACAATCTGCCATTGAAAACCCTACGAGGGTTGCTATGAGTTGGACACGACTCGACCCCACCTAACAACAACATATCTTCTCCAGTCCATGCAGAGAATACTTTGAAAAGATCAAGACTTGGATAAATCTTCCTTAAGGAAGTGAATGCATACAAGAGAACAATTCGTAGTGAACATGTTTTATTTTGCTGGACAAATCTCAGTCCCTGGCTGAGGAAATCCCATCTCTAACGGGATACATGGATGTGTTTTCAGTCCTGTGAACTTTCTTTTGCCTTAGATACCGCAGGTCAGTAAGGGCTCTGCGCTGTCATAGGACCCGCAGGATAAGTCTCCGATTTCTCATTACTCCTTGCACTTTCCCTCCACATTTTTGTCTTGAAAATAGACATGGTCCTGACAAGTTGTGTCCACGGGAATTTGCCGGCCATCAGGCTGATTAGCACATGGCCCCAGGGCCACTATTTCCTGTATGTACCATCCACCCAGCTGTCACCTCGTGGGATGAGGTGCCTTGTCATTGCCAGGAGGTTACACTTCCACCCTGATTTGTTTCCCCAGTCATGGGTTTCTGAAGGCCCACATGCCCTCTCCCTCCATCTGAGGAAGAAAGATAATGTGTAGGCCACAGACTGACAGTCATAGACCAGGCCATGCAGTGAAAGGCATCTGAAATGTCTGAATCTTCCAGTGCACTTTGGCCTCTCCCAAGCCAGGAGAGGTTCCTGCACCCCCTCGTGAACCTAGCGGGACCACTGAGGAGGCTGATCTGACTGTTCATGGCCAAGTGAAACAGCGGAGCTCCAGTTAGTGTAAGTGTAAAGCCATAGTTTGAACCACATGAGAATGAAGACGAAATCCCGCCAAGTGTCTCTCTCCTGGCTTTCTTTTCCTTCTGTTTTTCTTTGATTTGCTTGTCCATTTGTCTTGCACCACCTAACCTGGTGTCTGACATTTGTTGTTGTTGTTAGGTGCCGTCGAGTCGGTATCCGACTCATAGCGACCCTCATAGGGTTTTCAATGGCTGGTTGTTACAGGATTGCCTTGGGAGTGGATTGCCAGGTCCTTTTCTCATTGTCTGACATTTAGCACACACATAATTAATGTCTCTTGAACGGATGGATGGGTGGATGTCCAGATGGCTGGGGGCTGGGGCCAGGAGACCGATGGCTAGATGGATGAAGGAATAGAGGGTTGGGTGGATGGGTCGTAGGTAGGCGTGTAGGTTGGTGGGTGGGTGGATGCGTGGATGGGTGGATAGATGGATGGATAAGTGGGTAGGTGAGTGTGTGGGATGAACAGATAGATGGATGGAAGGGTAGATGGGTGGATGGGTGAGGGGGTGAGGGGGTAGAAGGGCAGGTGGGTGGTAGATGGATAGATTGGATGATGAATGAATGAGCATATTCACAAATACTATACTTAGTGATGAAATAGTAATCACAATGAATTGGGTAGGATATGGGTGCCATGTACCGTGCTGGGACTTAGCTCAGTTGGTAGAGTGCTGCGCTGCAGTCTCTGAGGTCCCGAGTTCAATTCCCAGCACCTCAAAATGGGAGAAGGGCCTGGCAATCTACTCCCAGGGCAATCCCAAAACAGTCAGCCATTGAAAACCCTATGAGAGTCACTATGAGTCAGATACTGACTCGACAGCACCTAACAACAACATGGGTGCCATGTAATACATATCAGTACAATTAGCTCAGTTGGTAGAGCACCACTCTGCAGTCTCTGAGGTCCCGAGTTCGATTCCCAGCACCGCATAAATGGGAGAAGGACGTGGCAACCCACTCCCAAGGCAATCCTGAAACAGTCAGCCATTGAAAACCCTATGAGCGTTGCTATGAGTTGGACTTGACTCAATGGCACTTAACAACAACAACAACCATTGGTATTATTTTGAGTAATTAGTAAAGCCAAGATCGAAATCCCTGTGTAGTAAATCTCTTTTACATTTATTAGAATCTTCATTTATTTTTATTTTATTAAGCTCTTTCTCTTCCAGAATCTTTTGGCTGATTATTGAATAATGCAAGTGTATTTAGGATAACTGCAATAGTGGTGACCCTCTCTGCAGAAGGACAGTGGCACCCAGGGAACTGAATCCTAGCGAAATAACAAACTGGCTCTTTATGAACTTTCTTTGTAAGAAATTTCTGTGTACCTCATAAGGTTTTATAATTGAGCAGGGAAATGGATCAATAACTTCCAGTGCAAACGCAAATTAAAACTTCATAAATATTGATATAAGGAAAATGACGCTGGTTAGTCTTAAATCCTTTTGGAGTAAGTGTTAGATACACAATGGGTCTGTCTTGGGGAAACATGATGTAAATTATAGGAATTATCAAGCTCACATTTTACATTCAGATTTCCCATATTTTTTTCTGTTTAACGCTTTAGCGCTTCATGTGAGTATGGTAATCAGTGTCACATGTCACTCATATAGAGAAGCACACGCACGCATGCGCACACGTGTGTGTGCCCATACACACACGCATGCACACACACACACACACACACACACACACTTTGGCAAGTACCAAACCAACGTAATGGTCCCGAGGTCAGCTGCTGATCTGTGTCTCTGTGCAGTCTCGAAGTATGGCCTTTGGAAGCCAAGCACTAAATACGTGGACAGGTTGTCCTTACTATAAGCCTCGCTGTAGCTTAGACTTTGAGTCCTGCGGCCTCACGGTCAGATTCAGACCTTGGTTCAACCACTTACTACCTGGGTGGCCCTCAGGACATTCTTGATCCTTCCAAACATCAATCTTCAAGTGGAAACTAGGAGAATGATAGTGCCCAAGGTTGCTGAAGGAATTAAAAAATGTTTACTAGAGTGTCTAGGATGTGACAATTCATCCCAAATAATTTCTATTATGCTTGATAATATCATCTGTATCATATCAGTATTATTCAGATGGGTACTGTATTGGCCTTTAGATCTAAAGAACGTTTGTCCTTGAAGAATAACTTCTGTATGTTAAGTTTCCAAAAATTGAGGAAGAACTTCTTTCTTCGAGCAAGAAAACAAAGAAGGCTTGGGAGAAGCATCCACACGTCATTATGTCATCTATAAAGTCTTTCTTAATCTCTCTCCAGCCCTAGTCTACCTACCCGGCTATACTTGACACTACCTCTGTCAGGCCCAGTGTGACCCACATAAGTTGTTATCAAGCACCTATGAAGCTTTATTTAAGCTCATTGACAACTTGGTGGCCACTAGACCCAAGGGACCCTTGGGTACATGGACCATGGTCTAACTCATGTTCCCCAGTATGCAGTGTGGCACACAGAGGCACTTAATGCTTACTGAATTAACACAGTAATTCATATCCCCTAGCAGGGGCATCCAACCTTTTGGCTTCCCTGGGTGACATGGAGTAAAGAGGAATTGTCTTGGCCTGCACATAAATTATGTAATAGGGCATATACATGATAGTGGGGGTCATGAAGAAAATAAGTGCTAAAAAACATGTAACAAGATTTTGAAGGACCACATCACTAGCTGTCCTGGGCCACCTATGGCCTGCAGGTCATGGGTTGGACCTGCCTTCAGGATGTTGGACGTGGACAAAATACAAAAAGAGAGACTTGCAACTCCACGGTAGCTTTTTTCTGTCTTTCTTTCTTTCTTTCTTTTTTTTTTTTTTTTTTTGGTACTGGGGTTGAACCCAGGGCCTCGCGCTTACATACTCTGCAAGTGCTGGACCACTGAGCTGCACCCCAGCCCATTTTTTTACTTTTTGAGACAGGGTCTCGCTAAGTTACACAGACTGCCTCTGGTCTCGAACTTGCAATCCTCCTGCCTCCACCTCCCGAGCTGCTGGGATTCCAGGCATGCGCCACCGCGCCGAGCTCCACAGCAGCTCTTTGTACTCAAAAGGTGCAGCCCGTGTTCCCCCACAAAGTCAAAAGGTTTCTAAATGGCTTTGCCTCTCTCTCTGGATTGGTCTTTGGGTCTCAGCACGGAAGCTGCTCTTGCCGCTCTCGGTGGACCAGATCCCTTTGAGTCCAATCTGTGAAGAAAGCGGTGCCAACTGAGCGGATCCTGTGGAATCACTTGATTATTAAAACAAGGAACCACAACGGGCCGTAGTGGGAAGTGGCTTGTGGTGGCTCTCATAGTGCAGGGAGGCCACGTCAGACAGCAGAGAGGGAAGAAGCACCACACAACACACTGCATTGTCATTGGCACCTGTAGCAGCTTTGGCAAGAGCGATGGGAGATTCCTACACACTGCGCTCATGCCCGTGAGGTAATGTCACAATCACGCTGGTTGGGACTGCTTGAGTAGACGTTAACAGCTGCATGGCACACTTTCCAATTCACATGTAATGGAGATAACTTCTCTTTTATTTTCCTACAAGGCCCCACGTACAAAGGCATTCTCTGTGCAGCATTCTGGTTTCATCTTTTCGTCGCCTTTGATTTTTCCCCCTATCTAAAGCCTGTTTTTATTGTGTTCTAGTTCTTTCAATATCATTACAGAAAGGATAAGAAACAATTCTTTTTCGGAGCATACAAGGAAATGTGTTGCCTTTTTATGTATTGACCTTTTATGTGAAAGAGACTCTGACAACTTGTATAAGTTTTCGATTCCTAGTTATAGAACCTGGGAGAAGGACCTGGCAACCCCCTCCCAAAAATCAATCTGCCATTGAAAACCCTATGAACAGCAGAGAAGCACTGACAATAGTGTTTCCCCTGTTGTACAGAGGGTCGCTATGAGTCGGATACCAACTCCACGGCACCTAACAACAACAACAACAGTTATAGAACTATCTTAAAGGTATTTGTCAATCATAATAATAATACCCTCCAAAGAGGACTAGGGTAACCCGAAAGGGAAATACCGGATAAGTATTTTCCAGTTTTTCTAGTATGTTTGATTGACTTGAATTTGAGGTATAAAATTATCTTAACTGTATAAAAATATGAATTGATATCAGAACCATGCTATCATATATCAAAGTTGTCAGATCTGAAGCTTCATGATTATAATTTTTTTTTTTTTTTTTTTTTTTTTTTGCGGTACTGGGGGTTGAACCCAGGTCCTCACACTTGCATGCTTTGCAAGTGCTGGACCACTGAGCCGTACCCTCAGACCACATTTTTCACTTTTTGAGACAGAGTCTCACTAAGTTTCCCAGACTACCTCTGGTCTTGAATTTGCTATCCTCCTGCCTCCGCCTTCGGAGCCACTGGGATTACAGGCGTGCGCCACCACGCCCAGCTCTTTCTGTCCATTCTTTAAGACCATATTATTCTCAATACAAGAAAATAAGAAAATAGATCTTTGTTGTTTGTTTTGCTTTGTTTCTGTTTTTTGGGTTTGTTGTTGTTGTTGTTTGTTTGTTTTGAGACAGATACTCACTTTGTAGCCCAGGTTGGCCTCAAATTTTAATCCTCCTTCCTCAGCCTCCTAAATGCTGCACCACCATGCCCAGCTGAGATCCCATTTATGTGGAAAAGATTCTTGAAATGGCCGTAATCTTTGGCTTTTCTGATGGCCATGCAATGTTAGCATCGCCCTTCTCATGTCAACAATAGCCGTAACTACAACCCGAAAGCCTGCCCAGTTAGTTAGCTTAAAAAATCCAAAATTAAATCAGAGACTGGAGCGTTATTCAAAGTGAGATTAATAAACTAAGTTAAAGAAACGCATGGAGATTCTTATTTAATGAGGCTGAAATAAGATGCCAAAAACTTGAGTGGCACCTTATTTGCATCCAGGTATCTCCATCCAAGAGCAAAATCTTCTTTTCTTCTTGGCCAAAAGCCTGGTAATGAAGGACTTTGGTAGCAGGTGGATTCCCACTCTTTATTGCAATATAGTCAAGCAGAGGGTAACTCCTCCTTATTTGAGTTTTATTTTGAATTCATTGTATCATATTTATTTTTTCGTTTGTTTGCTTCTTTGCAGATTAGTATCTGGTTTTGCCCTGGGCTCCCTTCCCACATTGTTAAGCCACAATGTTGTTTCCTTTTGTCTTAGAAATAACGAATTAAAAAGAAGAAGAACAAAATAGTCCTATCACAGTCTCTAATCTTCAGTAGGAAACCTTGAAGCGAGTTTTAGAGGGAGACTGATTTAGGTACCAGTCCAGTCCTGCATCTTCAATTTATTAGCTGTGTGATCTTAAACAAGCCGGATAATAATCTTCATGCCTCCTGCATCTTCTCTATAGACTGGTTGGAATCTTGAGCCCTTATGAGTTTAAGTAGTAAATGAGACTGTGCTTATAAAATATTAGCACTCTTCATGACATAGTAGGAGCTCATAGTAGGACAGTGGCCATTGTCATTATTCCATATTAATAATGATCACTTCTGCATCTCCCCAGCATCACTACTGTCTTTTGTTTTCCTCCTCCTGTTGTTGTTGTTGTTGTTGGGTGCTGTCGAGTCAGTATCCGACTCACAGCGACCCGCATAGGGTTTTCAATGGCTGACTGTTTCGGGCTTGCCTTGGAAGTGCATTGCCAGGCCCTTCTCCCATCTTTGCGGTGCTGGGAATTGAACTCGAGACCTCAGAGACTGCAACACAGCCCTCTACCAACTGAGCTAAATCCCAGCGCCCATTTTCCTCCTAGGAAAAGCAATTCTACATCTGCCTTAATATTTTCTGACTACCTGATCCCTCCTTTCCTGAATGTCCTCATAAATATTTCCCATAGCACTGTGGCAGCATCGTATAGCCATGAATCCATGCCAAGTGCCTTACGACCAGGACATCTCTCGCACACTCTGTGCTTTGGTACACCCTGCTTAAAAAATAAGATGTGGTGACAGATCCACTGGGACCTATGTATTTTGTCCACGTTCAACGGCCTGAAGGCAGGTCCAACCCATGACCTGCAGGCCATAGGTGGCCCAGGACAGCTAGTGATGTGGCCCTACGAAATCTTGTTACATGATTTTTAGCACTTATTTTCTTCATGACCCCCATTATTATGTATATGCCCTGAGTATATTACATAATTTGTGTGAAGGCCAAGACAATTCCTCTTTATGGGAAGGCTCTTGTTTGAATGATGGGTGCCTTTTCCTGAAAGCGCTGGAGTCAGAACTGCCCCTTCCTCTCTCTAGGGTTCTCTCTGCACCAAGCCTTTCCAGAAAAGACTCCACCATCCTTTGACATCACAGTGAAGAGCTGCCTCATGAACCCGGCAAATCTCTATACTGTAGGAGACAGGGAGAGATTTTCTTCAAGGCTCTCATAAATTAAGTTTTTATCCCCATTTATTTTATAAGGTCATTGTTTTTAGGCCAAAAGAAGATTGCCCTATTTTAGTAACACTATTACTTCTTATACAACTGAAACAAAAGAATCGTATTACCCTCCAAAACACAAATAATGCAGAACGCACTTAATTCAGCTGTTTGCCTGTTCCCAACACAAAATACGATGAATGATTCAGAGTTCTCCTTGGAATTACAGCATCCTTCCATTTCTGGTTTTGTATTCTTTCCACTCTTCATATGTCTTAAATTTCATGTAGTGTCTTTATTCAAAATGACAGTGAAGTATATTTTGTATCACATAGAAATGAATCCCCTAAGGGGCCCTGCGATAATTAATCCCACCCCGAAGGATAACAAAGCCAGAATTTTGACTCATAGCTTTGGGTGGAGAGCAGTGTTTATCCCTCCCGCTCAGCTGGGAGCCTTTGAAAGCAAAGGGCAGAAGCCCCGAGAAGGCCATGGATGCCTGTGGCTCTGTGTTGCTTCTTCAGCTGGGCTCAGGAAGGGGATGTGTGTCTGTCTCAGTGACTTTGCTGAACTAACTCAGTGCATGGGCTGTTTGTTTTATTGTTGTTGTTGTTGTTAGGTGCCGTCGAGTGAGTATCCGACTCATAGTGACCCTGTGTACAACAGGCAAAACACTATCGTCAGTGCTTCTCTGCTATTCATAGGGTTTTCAATGGCGGATTGATTTTTGGGAGTCAGTTGTCGGGTTCTCCTCCTAAGCCTACAGTATCTGTTGTTCCCAGATGGTCTCCCATCCAAGTACTAACCAGGCCCAACGCTGCTTAGCTTCTGAGATCTAACAGGATCGGATGCCACAGAGCTATGGCTGCAGGTGTTTGTTTTATTAGCCACCCAATTCTCTGACCCGGGGCCCAGGAACCAAGGTGGCCTAACCTCTTTGGGAGTCTTCGGTGGCTTAGGAGGCCTGGGGGACAGGCATGTCCTGACGTTGAGCCCGTGCACACCAGTGCCAATTGCCATCCCATGCGTTTGTCAACAGACCTCACGGGGCCCATATTGCAAATGTGGGGGAGACAATGTCTTGCCTGCCTCTGGGGTCTAGGAGTGCATTGAGCTCCCTTGCATGAAGCTGTGGCCCCGTGGAATATTCCAGAACAAGAATGGAGGGACTTCCTCTCCCTCTACCACCAGCTTGGAGGGTGGCTCATGGCTGGGCTGGTGTCCACGTGGAATGCGATGCTCCCCAGTGCGATCTGATGAAATGAGTGAACCCTGCACCCAGCACCCCTAACCTGAGGCTGATGTCACACATATCTATATCTAATTAAAAAGAAGAAAAACAAAATAGTCCTATCACAGTCTCCAATCTTCAATAGGAAACCTGGAAGCGAGTTTTAGAAGGAGACTGATTTAGATACCAATCCAGTCCCTCCCTTCACCCTCAATCCACTCGAAGAGGGCTCAGAACTCCACGGACCGTCCCCAAATGTGGCTGATGCGAGAGGAACTTTTCAGGCATTTGCAGGCAGCTTCCAAAGCGAGTCCTGTACACAGCAGAAGGAAAACAGGCTTGATGCTGCGCAGCTGGCGGGCGTCCAGAGCCTCTGAGAAACATATGTTTAAAATAAAAATCTTCACAAAGC
Source organism: Pedetes capensis (assembly GCA_007922755.1). Lineage (NCBI taxonomy): Eukaryota > Metazoa > Chordata > Mammalia > Rodentia > Pedetidae > Pedetes > Pedetes capensis. Next base: position 17,732 of record VMDO01032045.1, read on the forward strand.
TCCTCCTGGAGTTCCAAGAGTTTGCCTGTTTGGGGTTTTGTTTTCTGAGCCATTGTTGTTGTTACGATTAAATAATAATAGTATTTTGTGCCGTTGCCCTGGGAGCAGGCAGTTCCAAGCCCAGGAGAGCTAAGGCCCTGGGCACCTCGCCTTGTGGCCCAACGGCTCGGGACCCACGGTCAGCCGGCATCCGTGGCCTGCACTCTTCCCTGATTGTAAATATGCCACTTCCTGTGTGTCCCCGGCTCCTCTGCCCCTGGGCCCTTGGGAAGCCATTGCTTCCAGCCTTTCTTGTGGGACTCTGGCCCTGAGCTGGTCTCACCCTTTTCCAGGCGGGGCCTCCTACTTCTTCAGCCCCCACACTTCTGAGCAGGGATGTTCCCTCCAGGGCTGGGCCTACTGCTCCGGCTCCCAGAGAAGGGTCAGGGGGCAGTGCATAGAGAGGCCCAGGCCAGCGCTGACCTGAAGAGGAAGTGACTCCAGCCAGGCGCGGTGGTGCACACCTGTAATGCCAGCAGCTGGGGAGGCTGAGGCAGGAGGATTGCAAGTTCGAGACCAGAGGCAATCTGCATAACTTAGTGAGACCCTGTCTCAAAAAAGTAAAAAATGGTCTGAGGGTACAGCTCAGTGGTCCAGCACTTGCAGAGCATGCAAGCTCTGGGTTGAACACCCCTGGGTTCAACCCCCAGTACCACAAAAAAAAAAAAAAAAATCAGAAGTGACTCCCTGTGCCCCATCTGTTGCTGTCATCCACAACGACTTCTGGCTCCCCCGGGCTCCATCAGCAGCGAAACCGTGCCCACTTTCCCCGCTGCCTGCCTAGAGGGAGGACAGAGGCCAGGACCCCGCTGCACCTCGCGCAGGGCTGTGGAGGTGCAAGGGAGATGGCAAAGGGCCTGGGGCAGAGAAGAAGAAAGGCGGAGACCGGGAGATCTAGGCTCTCAGGGGACCCCAGCGTTCACTGAAGTCAAGAGTGTGCTGCAGGGGCACGAGGGGCCTGGGCCCCTCAGGATGGCCTCCCCCGGAAGTGCATTCCTCTTCTCCCTTGGCTTCTGGAGGACTGCAGGGGACGTACAAGACACAAGACATGTTCCACAGAATTATTAACAAGCAGGCAGCCACACTCTCAATGAGTTTGGGGCAGGGAGGGCGCACAGACGGAGCCTGACTGTGGCACCTCGGGACCAGGGCAGGGCGAGTCCCAACTGCCAGTTGTGTGCCAGAGAGGCAGGTGGCACCCATGAGATGCCTTCATCCCTCTCCTTCCAAGACACAAGCAGTCTGGACGGAGATGTTTGATAGCCACTGAAAATATCCCAGGCCTCATCAAAATCCGCCCAGATTGCACCCACTGACGTCATGGGCCAGTGGGGCAATCAGCCCCCACCTTGCCCAGGTGACCATGGGTGACATCACTGAGGGACAGAGGGCCAGCAAGTCTCTCCAGATGGGACGTCCCGAGGAAGAAACACATCACCTGGGATGTCCCCTGGTTGAGAATGCCTAACCGAGAAGCTGGACTTTATGAGGAAGAACGTGGCATCAAGATTGGAGGAAGACTCATTAACAACCTGCATTATGCAGATGACACCACTTTGCTTGCTGAAAATGAAGAGGATTTAAAACATTTACTGATGAAGATCAAAGATCATAGCCTTCAATATGGGTTACGACTAAACATCAACAAAACAAAAATCCTTACCACT